>JBBPMH010000943.1:0-13652 GCA_038090235.1 Pulveroboletus ravenelii
GTATGAGTAGGGACATCCTATGAATACTGGTTAAATACTACTATACATGTGATAATTATGTAATACACCCTAAACCCAGAAGAAACCCTATAACAATAGAAGTGAATGGAAATGAATAAGAAGTGGAATGGAGATTAAATAGAAGCGAAGACCCTGAACCAACCCTAAGCCCAGATAAGCCCTTCATCCTAGAATGGAATAACGTAGTGTGACGTAGCGATGATGCAATGCTGACCAAAGCATGATGTCACAGGGGATGACCTAGACCAGGAATGGAACAAGGTATAGATAAGATAAGAGGAGAGATTAGATAAGATAGGGAATAGAAATAGATAGGGGCATAGATTGAAAATTGGTGTTGTGACATCTTTACTATCTTTATTGTCTTCATGTGTGTTCATCACTTTAGTGTCTTGAATAAAATAGATGAAGGTGTCTACAGGCCAAAAAGGTTGCAAAGGATGGGATAAGATGGGCACTGAGTCTGAAATCCAAAAAAGGTAGTGTACATTTTGCTGATATAGTTACACTGTGAAAGAAATTTATCACCTCCTGGGTATCAAGAAGATGCTCATAAACAAGACTCAGTTTCTACAAACAATTTGGTGTTGTGTACAATCTTATTGGAAGGGAGTGGAACATTCCAGAAGTTTCTATGACATCAGTATGATGTCAGGGTTAGGTAAACATTCTATTGTATTCTATGAAGTTCCATAGCTCTAGTATATAAACTCTCCTGTTGTAGAGTAGTTCTGCACATTTGGAATTCATCACCTTTAGGCCTTGAGCATTTTTCTTGAGTGATCCTGATATACTTCCAAACATAACATCCTTTTTCACCAAGTACATTCTGTGCTCCCCAAACAAACATCCTTCTCTTTCTTTGCCTAGTTGGTTAAGCCACTGCTCCTGCTAGTTATCTCTTCTTGTTAAAAAAAACTTTAGTCTGACTCTCTTTACGAGTTACCCAGGTCCAGGGTTAAGGAACATGAGTATCTGTATTTCTCAAAGGGCAGCTGCATAGCACAGGAACAGCTTGCATACATAGTTGTCCACCATATTAAATTAGAATAATGTTGCTCTTGGTGAAAAGTGCACTATCACCCATTTGACTGTGTGACTACAGCTGCATTTATGGATAGATGACATATCTAGTCTGATGGTGTAGGAGTCAGCAGCCTCCTACGGTTGCAGACCACTGTTTTCAGTCCATCCAAGTGTCCCCAAAGCCTCTTCATCATGTCCTGAGTCCATCTATACCATCTTGAGGTCAGTCTGTTTTACTTTGGTTGTATCTGCTCTCTGGACTGTAGCATTTGGTACCAGACTCATTTGTATCTGTTCAATCCAGGCTGGGTTCACCTGCTGGATTGTTTGTTTTTTACTTATTCCTCTTGGTTCTTTGCTATTTTTGTTCTCTTTCATGTTTTTGACCATTAAACATTGCTTCCTCAATGCTCTGTTACTTAGATCCAAGTGTCCCTTGAGAGGGCCCTATATGTTACTATAGTTACCAAGTCTAGGGAATGCCCAGACTATAAAGATTGTGTATGGAGATCTTGAATCTCATCTTTCTGACACCCTGCATCATTGTCTGAATGGTCCTTATTGTTGTTGTTGTTGTTGTTATTGTCCTTGCCATCATTTTCTCTCATATCCGGCCCTTATCCTTGGCTAACAGCTTTGTCAGTTTCTCTCCAGCCCTTGTTCTTGGTTGCCACTTCATCAGTTTCCCTTCAGCCCTCATCCTTGGCCACCACTTCATCTGTTTCTCTCTTTGGCCCTTGTTCTAGGCCATGCTTTGTCATTTTCTGGTTCTCACCTGTTACATTTTTCCTCTTATCTTTGTCAGTTCCTTGCTTAGTCACTTGGACTTAGTCTCCTCATCTGATTCTCTTGTATCAGACTCATAGTTTCTCAATTACTCACCGAGCAATTTCTCCCATTGGTCATCTTACTCATATGCTTACCACTCCCTATATGCTCTTGTCTATCCCTGTTGTCTCTCTGTTTACTACCTCACTCTATATAAACCAGCCTCATAGGTATCTTGTCCTCCAGCTTAGACCTACTCGGCAATCTACATTGTTCTCCCTTCTCTATGTGTCTTTGCTCCACACTTGACCAAGTGCTTTGCTCCTTACCTTGACCCCTCTGTCAGTATCATACTGCACAAAGCTCTCATTCCAAACACTACCAACAAGTCATTGGTCAACTCTTGTCGCAAATTACCAAAGGTACCTTCCAAGAATATTATATTTAGACTCTATTTAGACCCCTTGTAAGCATGTTGTAAGCGAAATGCAAGCGCATTCCCATCACATGATACACCTTGCCACACGATGGGAAAGCAACCCCAATATTTTTAATCAGTCCTAAGGAATGGATGCCATTGGAATGCATTCCAAGATACAGGTGGCAGTTCCAAGTCCACTCCAAGGCAGTTCCAAGGACCCACACATATGATTCAGATAAGTTCACTCAATAATAATAATAATAATAATAAATAATTGTAACAATGCTTGGGCTGCATTGGTCTGAAGCTTCTCACTGCTCTACCCTCTTTGTTTTGTATCTTGTGCTCTTGTTCAATATTATATCAATGGCTACTCCATCAACCAAATGTATATACCATCAAAAACCTACCAAGAAAATACCTTGCAAATATTGTAAGCAGCTCTTCACTCCACGAGGACTGAAGTCGCACCAGGTGAGTTGTGCAGGCAAGCTATGGAAGAAGAAAAGTAACAGGGAGTTTGCTGAGATTGCAGCACAAGTGACTGATGCCTTGCGGAAAGGTGAGTCGAGCAATTGAAATCATCTGTACCTTTTCAGATTCTGAATTCATCAATTGAACAGAGCGTCGAAAGGGAGGACATTGCACTCATAAAAAAGCTAAAGCACTTAGACTCAACAATTCCCCACCTCCCACTCCTCTTCGCTCAGATCGCCATCAATCACTGGCTCTGAATCCTTTCGATGTGAATGATGTTGATTTTAGTAATCTAAATGAAGGTGCTTTACTCAACGATGCCATTGCTGGTGATGCAATGAGTATTGACTCACAATGTTGGTGTTCATTATTGTTTATTACTTCATCTTAGAGAACATCATTCACTGACTGATTTCCAGCTTCTGGCTCACCGCCAAGTGAGCAAGGCAAGATAGGCACGTTATGCGAAAGGGTATCTAGATCTGCATTCCCATCCCTGGTGACAGCGAACGCTGCCCCTGACAGTTTCAAGACTGAATATAATCCCAGCAGCGGCCATGTTCCACGCTATGAATCCTTTTCGGCATTTGGATAACAGCCATCTTCAACTCCAGTACCAGACAACAATCCTTGGATACCCTTCTCATCCTGTATTGATTTTGAATTTGCTGAGATAGCCCATGCCATGACCATGAGCAAGGAGCAAGTTGATAGCATGCTTTATATCATTTGGAAGATTGCTGGTGGTCAATCTGGCTTTACATTGAGGTCCCATAATGACATTGCGAAAGCATGGGCTTGTGCTAGCACACAGTTAACACTGGTATGTAGTCAATCTGTCATTGTCAATAGCGTCTGGCATCATTCAATCTCATATGCAGCTTGAACACCATAGTCTCACTGTAATGCATAAGAAGAATGATCTCAACTTCAACATCTACATCCAGCCATTGTGGGAATGGGTCATGGATCTTCTCCAGAATCCCCTTCTCGCTTCTCACTTTGTTTGGGATGCGCAGTGTTTGTACAAACACAATGGCATGCAGTTCGAGCAGTTTATTCATGAGCCTTGGATGGCGAACCGTTGGTGGGACATTCAAGTATGATATTTGTGTATGTATGTAATGTCTATATAGCTAACATGCCAAATTGTATACCCTCTTGTTATTAGAGTGTCTTACCTGACGGTGGAGTCCCCTTTGTGTTCATTCTATATGCTGACAAGAGCCACTTATCTTCATCAGGCAAGGTAAAATCATACCCAGTTATCGCTCATTGTGGAAACCTTCCAGTGGAAATCAGAAACAGTGATGGTGTTGGTGGTGGCCGTGTCATTGGCTTTTTGCCTATTGTAAGTCTACCACCTTTTCTTTGATCTGAATGTGGTTGATTGTCCATCTCAGAATTTTTGGTCAACATGTCAGGTTCCGGAAGACTCAGGTGAAGCTGGAAAGCTAAGCTATGCCAATCTGAAGTGGGTGGTTTGGCATGATGCCTTCTCAAAACTTCTCAAGAGCATTGTCACATTGTCCAAAGTTGGGTTCTCATACGAATGCTATGACAGGACCATATGGTGGCTATTCCCAGTCATCCTTATCTTGTCTGCTGACTATAAAGAACAGTGTGTGATACTTTCCAACCCATTACATTCTTCTGACATTGTTTGACATTGTAGGTGCGTGATAGCATTGATATGGGGCTTCAACTCACGATGCCCTTGTCCTGTCTGCCTGGTTCCTGCAGAGCAGCTTTGTAACCATTCGATCACTCATGACTTGCACAACAGCCAGGACGCTATTGATCTTTTCGAGCTCTGGAAGCAGGATTGTGTTGCTGGGGAGGAGGCTCTAAAATCAGTGAGCCTGAGACCAGTTTCAGTATGTTCTCATTTTTACTCTTGAATTTCAAGTACTGAAATGTTTTCATGCTACTAATAGAATGCTTTCTGGCATGTAAACCATTCTGATCCCCACCAGACAGTCAGCTTCAATAATCTGCATGTCAACGACAGGGGAATGTGGGGCAACCACTTGTTTAATCAAGTCAAGAAACACCTAGAGATACTTGGCTGCAACGCAACACAAATGGTGGATAATCAGTGAGTTGGTTCAACATCTTATTATACCTCCATGTTTTTACTTACTGTCAACTTAATAGACATGACTTGTTCCCTAGGTGGAGGAATTTCAATCACTTCAAGAGTGTCACAAATATATTCTTCAGTGATGGGAACAAACATCTCAACATCTCCAAGGTAAGCTTTATACAACAAAGTTGATAGTGGTTCACCTCCTCGCAGCAGATCCTATTTACGATGCAGAATGTGTTCACACATAATGCTGACCTGATCAGCTATGCACTCTTACAGGTCATTGCCAGCTACCTGGAGTACCACATGTATATCATGTTGGATATTCACACAGAGAGTATGCTAGCAGCAGGAGAAGCAGAACTTCTTAAGTTTGAGCAGCTCCTTGAGGTGAGATTTGTGTGAAATTCTCTTACTTTGTTCCTGACACTGTCCTAGCATTATATATCAGTGCAAGGTCCTGATATATCTAAGAACTGGAATTTCCCAAAGGCCCACTCTGCCAAACATATATTTCAAGACATCCATGAGAAAGGAGCTGCTCACAACTTCAGCACATGCCCCAACAAAAAACAGCATGGCCCCATCAGACATGCTTACTTGCATTAAACCAATCATAAGGAAGTTACTAAACAGGTGAGTCATCTATGAGAAAACTATTGGTCAAAGTCCAGGCACTGATGTTCGACATCTATGCATTGTCAGCTTGCAAGGTTGGATCATATATCCCTCATCTCTGAGTTCATCAGAAGCCACATTGACTGCCTGGACACAGAGTGTCATAAAGCCACCCTTGAGCTCAGTGCTTATGAAGAGGACGAGTCAGAATTGCTTGACAATGTGATCCCCATAAACCACATCTACCTTGGTTCTCTGCAGTTACCAACAACATTCACCACCATTGAGGAAGCAAACGTGTTGAACTGGGCTTTTTCTGACTTTCAGAAGAAGTTCACTGTGTTCATCAACCCATTTGCCGATGCTAATGCACTGCCATTGCTGAATGGTCTATGGTTCCACCCCAGTGGTCATGATAAGGTAACTAGCCTGCCTCATTGCCTATGCATTTTGTCAAGGATTACCTCATTGTCCTTGCAGGTTCACAAATTTTGCTACCTGAAAGTCAACTATAAGTCCATGGTTGACTGGAAGCTGGCTACTGATTATCTACAATGCATGCCAAGCTTTCATGGCCATCAGCGCCATGACTGTGTGCTTGTCCAAACACACAATAACTGGGAAAATGACAAACATATGATCACTCAGCTCCTCTTCTTGTTCCAATTTGCTCTTGAAGGCCACACCCTTGATCTTGCACTTATACAACCGATGAATGCTCCAACTGGCAACCCATGCGCAGTTGACCATGACCTCAGTTTAACCTGACTCCGCTCACACCCATCAACACAGTCTGAGTTTATCCCCCTCCACTCCATTATCCATGGTGCACTACTGTCACGACACTGATTTTCAACACTGATTTTCAATCTATACCCCTATCTATTTCTATTCCCTATCTTATCTAATCTCTCCTCTTATCTTATCTATACCTCATTCTGTTCCTGATCTAGGTCATCCCCTGTGACATCATGCTTTGGTCAGCATTGCGTCATTGCTACGTCACACTACATTATTCCATTCTAGGATGAAGGGCTTATCTGGGCTTAGGGTTGGTTCAGGGTCTTCACTTCTATTTAATCTCTGTTCCACTTCTTATTCATTTCCATTCACTTCTATTGTTATAGGGTTTCTTCTGGGTTTAGGGTGTATTACATAATTATCACATGTATAGTAGTATTTAACCAGTATTCATAGGATGTACCTACTCATACTTGGAATTCTCATCCTTCTGCTCTTGTCCTCACAGGCATTAGTAGCCGCAGGCCTTCTTTGGTTGTTCACTTTGAGCCACCCAAGATCAGTCACTGACAGCTACTAGTTCCAGATTTCTAGCATCAAGGAGACTTTTTCCTAGTTGACTATATTGATGCTGACATGTTCCTTCATGCAAAGCATCTCTCACTCTAGCCTTGGATAGACTCAGCTTCAAGTGCCATAAGACTCAATATAACATGTTGTTTCCTCACTCAGTCTCCGTCTCACTTATTTACTTGAACTTTGATCACTCCTATTTACCAGTTTAATGGTCTATCAATTATCATTGCCTGCGCGCACTCATCAAGCTTGTGAACAGATTACACTACGTAAACTGAAGAAACCAGCTGAGTATTTGGTTTGCATATGCGACAACTTACTGAATGAAGATCAGCAGATCTCACTTGCTTGTGGTCACATCACTATCCAGCAAGGTTTCATTGAGTTGAATTTGTGTGCCTTTCTCACAACCTCATATACTCCTAACCATTCTAATTCCAGATCACAAACCATTCTATTTGATTATTGATGGAGTAAACTGAAGTGACCACCAGTGTGCTGTCAGTATACATTTCAATCATCTCACCTCCTGACACCAGTGGGGCTTGCTCAGGTTAATTCTTTGTAAGTTTCACGCACCATGAAGTCCCAGACCTATTTAAACAAATTGATCAATCTACATGGTTAGGTTGTTGCCATGCCTTTCCAATTGCCCAACCCCCAAATCATGCCTTGAGTCACCAATCTGTCCCCTCTTGCCTCTGACACCGATACCTCAACAAATGTCGGGAACCTAAGCACCACTGATGTGGACAGTGATGAAGAGTTCCATGCTATCCATGCTGCAGTTGCTCTGGCGGTGGCTAATGCCATAAATGAAGAACTTCATCAGGTCAGTCTAACTCAGTACCCATAGTTTACTTTCAAATGGTTACTCACTGATGTCTGTCAGGCACTCAACAACAGCCAAAAAGCTCTTCTGAAGTTACATGCGAAATGCCAGGCTCTTCAGCAACAAGTTGGCATCTTGGAAACTCAAGCTAGCAAGGGTCACAGAAGGAAGAAGCAGGTCGCTCACTTGAATGGAACTGAGTTGGCCCTTAAGCTCCAGACCAGCAATATTAATACTCTTGGCCACAAGTATGCAATGACTTACTGTTGTTGGATTAATTCCAAGATCTTTCCATTGAATTCAAACCCTGGCATAAGCCTCATTGCCGATGAACATTGGCTCTCCACTCTTTCTATTGAAGATGGGGTTAAGACGGAACTTTTCAAGTTTATTCCACAGGACTTGCATGTGATGATGGCACACAAGAACTTTGGTATGGTTGTAAGTTTTCTTGAGTTCATCTTCCCATCTCCGAACTTACCTCCACCACAGTTCAATGTGGGTTGCCAGACTATTCTCTTTGAGGCAATCTCTGACATGAAAAATTCTGGTGGAACTATCTTCAAGCTTGACCCCAACTTTTTCTCATGCAGCTACAAACATGACGAGAAACCCAAGTGTCATGAGCTGTTGTTGGGACCCAATGGAAAGTATACCAAGTTTGCACCAGTACTCTTTCTGAACCCAAAGAACATGAAGAAGGATGACTTTCTGAAAGCTGCATGTCTCATTAAGGTATGTATCAATAAGTATCTTCTTCATATACTTGCTGGTCGCTGATTCTACTTCAAGGTTCTGAAAGCGGTGCTATTCGGAAAGTCATCAATTTCTGGCCTGGCTGTTGCAGGGCCACAGACCAAGGCCCAAATCTGGGAATTATGCTTCACAACTGCAGGAATGATAGCTGCAGCCACCATTCTGGTATGTCGGCTTACATTGATGTTGCTGGTGAAAGCCTGCTTATGAGTGGCTTGAATCTTGTCAGGCTATCCACACACTTTCTGGCGATAGCACCTTTAATCAGCTTGGTAACAAGACAAGCATTCTGTATCTTGCCTATCACCACTATTACTGCCAGATCCTTCTCTCTGGAAATGCCTGGGCTAAATCTGTATTCAAATTCTTCAATGACACACTCTTTCCTGAAACATCATCCTCAGTTACTTCCTGCCCACTCGCAGTGACAGTAGATGGTGATATTGACTGGGAAGCTAGCTTCCAACGTGCCTTCAAGCAAGATGACCCCCCTCAATCTGTTCCCACACACTCCCCTACTCCATCTGATCCTCCTGCACCCACTCCCCCCCCTGTTCTGCAGACCTCTGAATCCATTTCATTGGGATTACTATCTGATGCTGCCCATCAACCAGCAACATCGTCTTTGCCTGTTGTATCCAACCCTCTTTCCATTGCCCCTAACACTGGTCCTGTAAATGAAGAGGATAGTGATCTTTATGCTAACCCCACTCTTGACGCTTCTGTTCCTGCTGCTGTGGCCAGAAGTAAAGGAAAGATGGTTCAGGTGAAGCACAGAACCACTTGCAAGGCTGCCAATCCCACTGCTGATGAAGATCACAATGATATCGCTGATATCCCCACCTCTGCAACCTTGACAAGGCAGGGAAGGAAGACAGCTGTGAAGTAGCCTCATTTTTTTTTTCAGTGTTTCGTTTTAATTACCCTGACTGAATCACCTTGATTCTTACTTCTATCACAGTATGCATTTTCCCAGTTTCATTCAGTTAATATCACCCCCATGTTTCACTTGTGTTATTGTTCTCAACCTGTCAATGTATTAGTAGGTTTGATACATTGTGAATTATCACTCTGAAGTCTACAAGACCCATGCAAGGAGTGTCAGTGTGCCCTTCATCAGATGGTTTGGTACCGAATGTGATCACAATGCCATGGTCCTGAATCTTCTCAGCCCATCTTTCGAAGATCTCTTCAACTTTTGCAACTGCAAGTTTAGTCTGAAAATGGTTTTACTTCTTGCTGACCAGCTGGTAATGCCAATGATTTTCTGAACAGATAGTTATTTCATTCACCATTTTGTCCTCTAATACTGCAGGTATCTTGTATTGAGTATGTTCACTTGCACAACTTCATTCATCAACATGACATCAAGCCCGACAAACTTCTTGATGGGTAATAATATCAGGAAACAAGGTAAGACCCATCTTTACATTCCCTACAGGGAAAACAAGAACCTTACTGGAACTGCTCGCTACATGTCAATCAACACACACTTGGGTGTCGAACAAGCCTGTTGTGACGACTTGGAGTTTCTCACTTATGTACTCATGTACTTCCTTTGTGGTGCTCTCCCATGGCAGGGACTCAAGGCTGCCACAAAGAAATAAAAGTACAATCGCATTATGGAGAAGAAGATGACTACACCCATGGACCTTCTATACCATGGGTTTCCTAATAAATTCAGTATCTTCTTGAATTACACTCACACCCTTCGCTTTGACGATAAACCTGACTACTCATACTTTAATTTTGCAAGCTCTTCCATGACCTCTTTGCTCGCAAGGGCTTTCAATATGATTAGGTCTTCAACTGGAGTGTCCAGTGAGGTGCGCCCAATGATGGTAGCATGGGTACTAGCCAGAAGGCCACGGCTGGTAGGCACAAGGTCATTCAAGAGGAGGAAGAACATCATGCAAGTGATAGGATGTAATGTAGGTGCCTCACAATGTTCCCTTTGTCTCAGGATTTATGGAGCTGATACTTGTTGGTGCAGGCTTCCCTTGCACACTTGTGAGCAGTGGCAGGCTAATGCCCCCAGTGCAGTAGAGCAACAATGTGGTACAACTCATGGTAGGGAGGGTGATATCTGTGGCATTCCCTTGTTTCTTTCATTCAAGCAGGGCATGCCCCTCAGAGTGTGACCAAGATTGGGGGTGGAGGGAAGTTACAGAGTCTGGGACTCAGTCACTGTTAGATATCATTTCATAGATGCTTTTTTTCCTTTCACCCTGTTCAGGTCCCCTGATGGTGTTGTGAACAGTTGGCTAATTCCAAGTTCGCTATGTAGTCTCATCACTTGTGCTAGCACCCATTATCGATTGATACAGATTGGTCTCTTTCCTGTTGGATTTTATTTTCATTCCCTAACCTTGATAAAGCAATTGGACATGTTTCATTTTTGCTTTTACCCCTACATGCATTCCTTTCCCACCATTGACCACCATTCATGCCTTGCTTGTATTCCCCATTGTCTGTCGTCCTGCATAACATCACCCGCCCCAAAGGAATCATTAGATCTGCTACCTGTTTCATGAACTTGAAAGCAACTTAGCCACTGTCCAAATCTGGTTTAATTTATAACAGAAGGCCAAACAATGACTTAGCAAATTATTAGAACCTTCTAGCGATGGTCACCTTTTTCTAACCACACTGCATTTCTTCTCCCTGCCCACCATGGCATGCTAAGGTGGTTTCAATGTCATTCAAACTTACATTCCTTTGTACATCTCTCCTTCTCTTCCCCTCTTCCTCCTCCTTGACTCTCATCTCATCTAGGTGCTCTCCCACTTTCTGCAGTTCCAGTCAAATCTGTAGCAGATGTCTATTCTGCTGGTTACAGTCTTTCATCTGTACAAGATTCAGAGTCGCCCAGATTCTGTTTCACAGTTATGTCATGCGATGTTAGTCTTCTACCCGTTTTCCATGCAAATTTCTGCTAATATTACCTTCTATATGCTAACTCAAAGATTGAAACCTTCTTCCACCTGTCATGCATTGATCATCCCTGATATGTCCCTCTCCCCGCATGCTTGTGTTGCACAACATCTGATGTATTATGTTGTTTTCTTCCCATTCAATGTTAAGCCTTCCACCATTACCCTAGCACCCATATCATCCTGTCAGCCTTGTCAACGTTCTTGGTTTCCATCCTACATCCTACTCACTATGAATTTCTAATCCCATTTTCATCATTGTGATATCTTGATCATTACTGTCTTGACCCCTCCCCCCTTAAGGCCTTGTCCACAATTGTTCACACTGTTATTGGTGTGCCTTCACCCATCGTGTACTCATTCATACTCTTCTGCTCCCCCGCTCCTATCCCTGTCATCCCCTGCTCTCACTATCACCATTTACTCTCTTGGTTATTCCCGCATTTCCTGCTCTCACTATCACCATTTACTCTCTTGGTTATTCCCGCATTTCCTGCTCTAGCCATCACTATTCACTCTTGGTTGCCTCTGCCATCCCCTGTGAATGCTGTTTCCATTTGCTCTCTCGGTCACCCCCTTCCCTGTGCTCCCAGCTATCCCTAGGCCTCACCATTGTGCTGTTGCTGCTTTGAATCTTCTTTGGTCCCTATCTGTACTAGTTAGCTGAACTACCAGATCGAGTGGTGGTCTTGGATTAGTATGTTTTCTGGAGATTTGAGCAGGGTTTGGGTAGGGTACCAGCTGTATTTTGGTACAGATTCAAATTTTGATTTCCTATTTGAGAACTTGAAAGACAATGGCAATCTTGGCTGGCCATTTTAATACCTTGAAAGGGGTTGGAACAGGGGCCATTACCTCTTTTGAATTGTGACTACCTTGAAAGGCTTGGAAGGCCATTGGATACATTCGGACAGGAGCTATTCCTTCTCTGAACATACAATATTTAAACTCCTTGGAATAACATGGGAATGACCTTGTGGAAACTATAGTGGCACCTTGGAAGCCCCTTGTGACCATTTCGGGAAACCTTCCAATGCACTTGTAATGCAAGTGGGAAATTTAGGCCTTGTAATGCCTTATAAGGTATTGGCACGTGGAATTATTTTTTCCAACCCTTGACCCTGCAAGTTGCAGGCAACATCTCTTGTCCCCATTTCACTGCAGTAGTTAGCTGACAGTTTCCTGTGTTCTCGATCCTTAGTCAAGTCTGCATTTGACCCTTCAGGATCAAGCATAATATAGACTCACTGGTGATGGAGGTTTTGGTACATGGTAGTGAAAAGGAGATTATGGGTAAGCCTTCTTGGTTAGATGAGAAAGTTAGTCCAGTGTGAGATATGTGTGAGGTGTGGTCATACTTGTTATTGCTGTTACTGTAAACTCACCAAGTCAAGTGAGGTAAAAGAAGGCAGATATAACATATGCAAAAATTACAGCATCACAGGGATTATTGATGTCTAAAGATTGGCAAAATTTAGTCAGGCTGTCTGCTGTGAAAGGTGCTCTCTTTGGTCATTTGGAGGAGGTGGGTGTGTGTTAAGAATGGAACTCCAAGGGATAACTCCAGAACTCCAGAGTTCGGACAGGACTTCGGCTTCACCATATGTAGTGCACCCTGTCACAAGTCTGGGTGTCCTGAATTTGCTAAGGGTCAGGTGAGGGTCAGAGTGACCTTGTTGCAAGCAATGAAGGTCAAGGGTGGATCAGAGGAGAGCTATCAAGGCTCAAGCAGAGGGTCAGAGAAGACAGGGGATGTCTTAGTTGATATTTGAACTGAGGTATGTACAACATAGTATGGAGTCTTATATACAGAGTAGGAATGCTGGTATGGGAACTGATAGCTTGGAGCCAGAGGTGGAGTAGAAAGAACAACAGAGCTGTGCTCCAGGGTCAGAGGGGCTATGAAGAGAGACGGGCAGTGTACAAGATAAGTGAAGAATGGAATGTAAGTACAGTAAAGCAGAATTACTAAGTACAGGGTCTGGAGAGTATAGAGTGCACACTCATTGAGGACACACTGGAGTTCGAGGAAATGGGGCCAGAGTTGGATCTGGAGTTAGGGGTTACATGGGATACAGTGGCTCAAATAAGTGTCCCAATATTGGGCCATTTTGGAAAAACTTAACATTTGCAAGAGAACCAAAATGTATCAGCCCTGACCCTTGCAGGGTCATCAATAGCCCTAACTCTGACCTTGAGGATGAGCTTTTAGTCATGTGATTTGGTTGCCATGGCACTGAGATATAACAATTTCAAAATAACATATTATTGGGACACTTATTTGAGCATGATATTATCAGTCATCTTTTGGTAAATAACATAATGTTCTGATGGATGCTGTGCTTCATCCCTGTCTCATTATGTAACTTACATAACCCTGGGCACTATAAAGGG
>JBBPMH010000944.1:0-13632 GCA_038090235.1 Pulveroboletus ravenelii
TATATCTTTGTTTATATCAACAAATAACAGCAACTATCTTATGATTTGACTGAGATCCTAGTCATCAGTTCAAAAGTGCAAAAACCCTTTCCATGATATTGCTGTTTTAAATAGATCATATCTCCACTGCATGTGGACCAAATCACATGACCCTGGGGGTGATTATGTAGCCAAGAGTATGTACCATTTATGTCTCCACAAAAGCTAAGCAATATTCCCACGCATCACTACATTAAGGGTTAATATGGAAAGGGTTTTTGAGGTCACTGTATATACCTACCAGACTGCCCTCCAAGACCAGTCTAAGGTGGGCTACTACCTAGCTTGTTTTCATTGATTATCTCTTGGTTATATATCTCTACCAGAGTTCCATGGAAATAGAAGGATGGTTCATCAGTCTATGCTGTGACACACAAAGCAAGGAGCAGACAATTTCAAATTATTGTTTATATGTCACCTGCTATATCATCTTGACTTATGAATGTGTGGCAGCTATCAATTGATATGTCCTTCAAACAAGTTGCTGGCAAATGGGAAGAATTTGAGGTGGAAACTTGGGATGATCAGCATCTGTGGTGTAAGTCATTTCTTTTGTTCTTACAGGCATTAATTTAATTGATACTAGCAATTGTTGTCACATGCACATTTATCACATCCGAGTCAGCTGAAGCATATTTGTGTGCTATAAAGCACAGTGTGTCTCTATGTTTATATTCCATATATTTTAACCAGTACAGTGCCTCCATATATCCACCATCCTATTCCATTTGATATCTGTTTACCTCTATTTACCATTCTCTTACATACAACCAACTGGACTACTGGACTATGTGTCAAGAATGTATCTCCAAGGGTAACTCCAGAACTCCAGAGTTCAGATAGGGCTTCAGCTTCACCATATGTGGTATGCCTTGTCACAAGTCTGGTGTCCTGAATTTATGAAAGGTCAGGCAAAGGATCAGAGGGACCTTGTTGTGAGCAACAGAGGTTAGCAGAGGTCAGAGGAGAGCTGTCAAGGCTCAAGCAGAGGATCAGAGAGGACTGGGGAATCTTAATCAATATTTGAACTGAGGTATCTATAATAAAATATGGAGTCTTATATATGGAGGAGTACTAGTATGTGTTATGATTTTCCTCTCTTATCTATGAATGTTCCTCAGTTTGTCATTTGGACTTACTTTCCTTGTTCAATTCTCTCATATTGGACTTGTAGTTCCTTGATTACTCACCAAGTTGTTTCTTCCATTGGTTGTCTTACTCATATGCTTACTACTCTCTGTATGCCTTTGTCTTTCTCTGTCATCTCTTTGTTTATTCACTTGTACTATATAAACCTGCCTCGTAGGTAGTTCATCCTTAGCTTAGATCTACTTGGCAATTCACCTTGTTCTCTTCTCTATGTGTCTCTGCTCAACACTGAACTGAGCATTTTTCTCATACTCTCATCCTTTTGCTAGCAGGTTGCTAGGCAGAATCCTCAACCTTGAACCATTGTCAGCTAGTTGCCAAACAAACCCTTGACCCTGCAAATCGCAGGCTCTGTCCTTCATCCTCATTATATGGTAGCTGTTAGCTGACCATCCTCCTCATTCTTGACCTTTAGCCAAGTCCACATTTGACCCTTTGGGATCAAGCATAACAGTATGAGAACTGATAACTCAGAGCCAGAGGTGGAGTAGTAACAACAGAGCTGTGCTCCTAAGCAGAGCACAGGGTTGGAAAGGCTTTAAAGAAAATGGCTAGTGTACAAGGGCAAGTGAGAAATGGAACATAAGTACAGTAAGATGGGATTATCTAAGAACAAGGTCCAGAGGGTTTAGGGTGCATGCTCATCAAGAATGCACTGGAGTTCAAGAGAGATGGGGCCAGAGTTGGATCTGGAGGTCAGAGTTGCATGGGATATAATCAGACTATAACTGGACCTTGGACAGTACCTTGTGCTGTATCAGCAGTGTCATTCCATTACTTCCAGGTACCTTTTACATTTTCCTTTTGACCATTCATCTTTTATCTCGACCATTTCACCAAGTCCTTTATGTTCCTTGACTATATGAACTATGCTTCTATTATTACCACTAATGTCCCAGACTATTTAGTTGTTCTGCTGTACCTTACAGAGTCCCAGGAATGCCCAAACTATAAGGATTGTACCTAATCCTGAATAGGACAGCTCCCTTTTGGCTCACAACAACCATCTACTGTTCAACTGACCACCTTCTACCCATTGTTTACCATCACTGTTACTGTTTTCTACTGTTCACTGCACTGTTTTATTGCTCATTGCTCTGCTAGTTCACCCAGACTACCAGACTACAGGTCTTAGTAATCCAGAGACCTTGTTCTCCACCTCCTCTTCTCTAAGTCCCTTTAGGGTTGAGCACACCATGCCCCTAGACCCACTTACCACTCATTCTGCACCCCACAGACAGGATTAGTGTTCTTCAGTGCATCTTTGAGATTGCACAAGGAGATGCTGGCCACAATGTCATATTCCACTATATAAGTGGTCATGGTATTCAGTAAATTGTTCAGATGGTTTTTCCAATATATATACTGCCAATATAAGCCAAATCACCAGTTGTGTGACCTCAACTCTTATGATCATCTTTGTTGAATGCACCATCTTTGTATCTTTCACTTTCAATGAAATGTAGATCGGCTTCATTCATTAGTTGCATCCAATGTATACAATGCAATGCAAAGTGTCTCATCATTCACTGCACACCCTGACTTTGCTAGAAGTGATTTGAAATGGTGGCAAAAAAAGCAAATGGTATGAAAATTATATAGAATACACTATATTTAACTAACATCTAGGTAGATTGGCTCAGAGACAATGAAACAGCTATTTTTGCCATCCCTGCTCTATTTTTTTTTTTTTTTGATACTGAGTTTATTTTCCTATGGGGTGCTGCCCCTTTGTAGACATTTACATGCAATGGAATGCTACTAAATAGTGTGGATAAACTGTCTGTGTGTGTGTGCTTGTACATCTGCCATTTCTACTAAGTAGGGGGAGGTGTTGTGGTCTGCACATGACTGTGGGGGGGCTGCCATGTGGTGCCATGTGTGCTGGAGTTGGGTGATGGGGGAGCTGTTTTATGGGGGCTCTTGTTACGCTTGATCCCGAAAGGTCAAGCGTGGACTCAGCTTTTAAAGGTCAAGGACAAGAGGAACTGTCAGCAAGTGACTACAGCGATACGAGGACAAGAGATGTAGCCTGCAACTAGCAGGGTCAAGGATTCGTCCGGCAACTAGCCGACGAAGGTTCGAGGTCGAGGATCTTGCCTAGCAACTTGCTGGCAAGGGGACGAGGGTAGAGAGCGGAGCGCTCAGTCGAGTGTTGAGCGAAGACACGTAGAGGAGAACAATGTAGATTGCCGAGTAGATCTAAGCTAGGGAACAAGTAGACCTACTAGGGGTTTATATAGTACAGGGGGTAATCGAGGTAAGACAAGGACAATGAAGAGTAAACAAGACGGAGTGAGTCAGAGGACGAATGGCGAAAGGGGAGCGATGAGCAACAAGGTACACGTGAGTCAGGGAACGAATAGCAAAAGAGGAGCAATGAGTAAGAAGAGACATGAGGCCGATAAGAGGGTCGGACGAAGGGATCTAAGGTTCTGAGACTAAGCAAGGATCACAAAGAAGAGTGAAGATATGAAGGAACGTGAAGGAACTTCTAGGAAGGTGTGACTGGGTTACGGGAATACCTGTGGCAGTGTAGGCGTAATCTGTCGACAGGTTGTGTTAGGTGGAGGTAAATGCCGGGTAGGCATAGATGGTTGTCGGGCAGGTATAGGTGGATGCCGAGCAGGCATAGATAGATGCCGAGCAAGCATAGACAGATGCCGGGTAGGCACAGACGGATGTTTGGTGGCCATAGACTGGGGGGGTGAGAGTAGTGGTTCTGGTGACACACCAGAGGGGACTTGGGAGAGGTGTGGTTGGTGACGATTGGGCATAGTAGGGCATACTAGTCAGGAAAAAGAATAGGGGTCCCGTACGTCTATGATCAAATCGTAACAACTATAGCATACTATTTAGAGTTAATGAGACAAATAACTATTACATTTGGTATGTATGTCTACCCTGCTATGTCTTCTTGTGGCCATTTTTAGTTGGCTCCTCTGCTTTCTGCTAGGTCTATGTACTTCTTTCACAAGGCCATATATTCTATTTGCTGCCACCACATGAAATTTGCATCTTTTGATGGAACTCCTGACACAGCCTATTTTATTTGGCTTTTACTATTCCAGAGTGGACATGCAGACATCCATGGCACATTGCCTAGCTGCCTTCCATAAGGTTACTAGACAGTTGCAGCAGTACTATCAAGGCCTGCAAGAAGAACTATATCCTACTACCCCTTATTTGTTCCCTTACTGTCAAGACTGGGTCTTCAGAGGTAACTCTGAAACTCTGGAGTTCAGACAGGGCTTTAGCTTCACCTTATGTGGTATGCCCTTGTCACAAGTCTAGTGTCCTGAATTTATGGAGAGGTTGGGCAAGGGTCAGAGTGACCTTGTTGCAGGCAATGAAGGTCAAGGGTGGGTCAGAGATAAGCCATCAAGGCTCAAGTGGAGGATCAGAGTGAAGAGGTGAGCTGGAGAATCTAAGTTGATATTCAAACTCAGGTATTTACAACAAAGTATGGACTATTTATACAGAGGACAAGCACTGGTACTAGGACTGATAAATAGGAGTCAGAGGTGGAGAGGCAGTGAAGTCAGAGCTGTGCTTCTAAGCAGAGCACAGAATTGAAGAGGGGCTATGAATGAGACAGGCAGTATATATGATAAGCAAAAATGGAGAATGTAAGTACAGTAAGGGAATATTATCTAAGTACAGGTCTGGGGGGTCAAGGGTGTGAGCTCATTGAGAATATACTGGAGTTTGAGAGAAATAAGTCTGGAGTTGGGTCCAGAGGATGGAGTTACACAGGATATGATAGTATCCCCCCTTTAGACCTGAACCCCTAAAGGCCATTAGTGAGGACAATGTGGAGTGAAGTGTGATGTGGAAAACAGAGGGCACAATGTGGAGTGCAGATGGAGTTTGAAAGGTCTTTATAAGGTTAGGCACAGTGATTGAAGGCAAGGTGCAAGGAGGAGGAGAAAGCATGCAAATGGGTAATTGGTCATTGTCTAGTAATGCCATGACTAACCTCTGGCAGGCCCAAAAAGTCCAGGAGGTGCAGGGCTCTGGAAAAGGCAAGGAGTGCACATGCCTGTGATATGCAGGGCATAGCCTTGAGTATATGCCTGAGCCAGCCAAATCAATGTTGTGTGTGGAGTGCCAGATGGCCTGGGTCTGGTGTGAGCAAGATGAGGGGAGAAGATGGTAAAGTGGTGAAAGAGGAAGGACAGCAAAGTGGAGGTGCTGTGAAAGGAGGCACAAGTGGAGGTTATGAAGGTAGGGGGTTTGAGGGGTTTGGAGGGAAGTGAGGGAAGTGCAGTCATAGAGATTGCATAGATGAGAGGGAATTTTGGAGAGCTGCTGCATGGCCTGCTACATTGCCTCAACTGGCAGAATGCTTTGCTGGAGAGGTTGGTGGAGTTAAAGGTACAGAAGGTTTATGGAGGAGGGTCAGAGGTGGAATTGAAGGTGGAGTTGGATGATGTAGAGTTGGTATGAGATGAGTTGGAGGACTTAGTGGCAGAGGAAGTAGAGAATGGAAATGGAACAGAGTTAAACAGCAATAGAGAGGTGTAGGACAGTAGTAGAAGCTTTTGCAATGGACTTGGTGTGATCATGTGAAGTGAGGTCCAGGTTTGTCCAGATACTGGAAATGGAACTCTGAAATGAGTTCAGACATATAATCAAGTTCTGTGGCCAGCAGCCACAAAGTTTCTTTTTCAGTTCCCTTATAACCAGATGAACACAGCAGGTACAGGAGTTTGCAGTTCTTTCTTCATCTGTCTACCTTGGAGTTGAGGATCTTGGAAATCTTGTACTCCAGTTCACTGTCTACTTTGACTGGGGGTGGTGAAGGTTGGATATGGTTCATGATAGTGTTTGGGACAGAGGATTCTATTTGGGAGATATAGAAGACTGGATATACAGACTTCATGGATTCCAGGAGATAGAGGGTGCATATGGTCCTAGATTTTTCTTAGAGAGTTTCTTGGAGGGCTGTGTGAAGCAGAAGTATTACTCTTGGGTGTGAGCCATCTCTTCATGGAGAAAGACATGGAGGGGGTCAAGATCAATGGAGTACTTATAGGCTTGAGTGGAGGTGAGATCACACTCATGGTATACTGTGATGTTCAGGTAATAGCCCTTGTTAGTGAAAAATGGGGAGACTCCTGTGATAGCACTCAGAGAGTTATTATATGCAAACTCTGCAAGGGGCAGGAGTTTGAACCAGTTGTCTTGCTGGTAGTTATAATAGACCTGGAGGTACTGTTCTAGGATCTAGTTCATTTGCTTGGTCTAACCATCTCCTTTGGGGTGGTAGCCAGAGGTGAAGTGGAGGCAAATATTGAGGGTCTTACCAAGAGAATGGAAGAAGTGCAAGACAAACCCTAAACCTCAATTGGAGGTAATATGGGAGGGGACTCCATGCTTGGAGAAGACATGGAGGAGAAAAATTTAGGCCAGCTCTGGAAATGTAATTGTGTTGTGTGTAGGGATGAAGATGTATTGCTTTGACAGGTGATTCACTATGATGAGAATGGCTGTGAATCTGGAGAAAGGCAGGAGTTGCTCAATGAAGTCTATGGAGATGGAGTTTCATGGCCTCTTGGGGATTGGGAGCTGCTTGAGCAGCCCATAAGGATGGTGCTAGGGAACCTTTGTATATATACAGGCAGTATAGGAGAAGACATACTTCTTGATGAATGTCCTAATACCAGGCCATGTGTATTTGCAGTAGATCAGTTCCAGGGTCTGGTTCTGGCCAAAGTGTCCAGAAAGTGGATGATCATGCTTATATCAGAGGACATAGAGTTGGAGATTTACAGAGTTGGGGATATAGATATGGTCATCCAGACAGAGGAATTTATTGGAGTGGACTGACCATCAGGGCTTGGGGTCTGCTATAGACATGTGAATGGCAGCCAGAGGATTGGAGGGAAATGTGAAGAGGATGTTGGTGTGGAGGGACTTGACATCAAAGAGGATGCTAGCCCAGAGGATAGGGGCAGCAAGGTAGGTAGCCCAAAGGGACACAGTGAGCTGTTTGTTGGTAAACATGGGGCAGAAGTTGTGTGGATTAACACAAGTGTAGTCCTTATCCTTCTCTTTGGGATAGACATCCCAGTGTCTAGTGATGCAGTCAGGTTTCATGCCAAGGTGTCTGGGGGAGAAATGAATCACCATATTGAACTGGGAAAGAAACTCCAACCAGTGGGCTTGCTAGTGGGTCAGGAGCTTTATGGTGGTAAAGTACTTGAGGTTCTTATGGTTGGTGACAACATTGATCAGGGTGCTGGAGCCTTCAAGGTGATAACACCAAGTCTAAAAGGACTCAAAGATGGCAAGGAGTTCCTTGTCATAGGTGTCATAATTCAATTCCAGAGAAAAGAGGGTCTAAGAGTAGAAAATGACAGGCTGGACTTCCTTATCCAGGCAGTGGATAGAAAGGATGTCAGTGATGGCATAGTTGGAGGCATTGGTTTCTACAACCATCAGAGCATCTGGAGTCCAGTGAACAAAAATAGAGGTGGAGGTAAAGGCATTCTTCAGGAACTGGAAGGCAGTGAGGCATATATCATTGAAGAGCCATGGAGTGCCCTTAAAAGTAAGGTAAGTGAGTGTTAAGAACATATCTCTGAGGACAACTCTAGAACTCTAGAGTTTGAACAGGGCTTTGGCTTTACCATATGTGGTGTGCCTCTGTTACAAGTCTGGTTGCCCTGAATTTACAGAGGGTTGGGCGAGGGTCAGAGTGACCTTGTTGCAAACAATGAAGGTCAAGGGAGGCTGAGAGGAGAGCCATCAAGGCTCAAGCAGAGGGTCAGAGAGGACTGGGGGAGTCTCAGTTGATATTCAAACTTAGGTATCTACAATATAGTATAGAGTCTTACATATATATGGAAAGGGAGCACTGGTATGAGAACTGGTAACTTGGAGGTGGAAGTGGAGTGGTAACAATGAAGCTGTGCTCCTAAGCAGAGCACAGGATCAGAGGGGCTATGAAGGAAACAGGCAGTGTATAAGGATAAGCAAAGAATGGAACATAAGCATAGTAAGAAGGAATTATCTAAGTACAGGGTCCAGAGAGTCTAGAGTGCATGCTTGTCGAGAATGCACCAGAGTTTGAGAGAGAGACAAGGCCAGAGTTGGATATGGAGGATGGAGTTGCATGGGATATGACAGTGAGGGGCACAATGATATTGGAGTAGTTAGCAATGAATCATTGGTAGAAGTTAGCAAACCCAAGAAAGAATTGAATGTCATGGACTTTCTATGGTACTGGCCACTCCTGAATAGCCTTGACCTTGTCTTTGGACATTGTTAGGCAGAAGGGAAAAAGTTGGTAGCTGAGGTACTTGGTGGAGTCAGTGTTCCATTTGCACTTCTCAGGTTTCATATAAAGACCATATTTACAAAGTCTTTGAAGGACTTCACAGATATATATGCTCCTAGGATGTGGGAGGCTTTATCTTCAGAGAAGATCAGGATGTCATCTAAGTAGACTATAACACACATGTTGAGAAGATCAGCAAAGATGGAGTTGACAAACTGCTGGAATGCTACAGGGGCATTCATCAGACCAAATGGCATAATAAGCCATTCAAAGGAGCCATAGTGTGTCCAGAAGGAGGTCTTCCATTCATTGCCCTTAGTGATGCAGACCAGATAGTACATATGTATGCCAGAGGTTGATCTTGGTGTAGATCTTGGTGTAGCTGGGGGCATTGAGGAGGTCAGAAATGCAAGGAAGCAGATAGTGATCTTTCTTTGTGATCTTGTTGAGTCCTCTGAAGTTGACACAAAGATGGAGGGAACCATCCTTCTTGTGAACAAAGAGGACTGGAGCAGCATGGGTGAAAAAAAACAGGTGGATAAACCTGTTTTTTAGATACTCATTGAGGAATGTCTGAAGGGACTCAAGCTCAGAGGGCAAGAGGGAGTAGAGGGTGCCCAAGGGAGAAAAGATGCCATTCTCCAGGTTGATCTTCAGATTATGTTCTCAATGTGAAGCAAGCATGGATGCCTTGCTCTTGCTAAATATATTGGCAAAGTCATGATACTTTAGAGGAATTCCAGAGAGATTAACCAGATGGGAGAAGGAGCTGTAAAAGCAGAGGCAGAGCAAATGTCACTCTCCTTGGGATAGACTTGCAAGCTGAATCGGATGGAGCCCTGGAGTCAACAGACCAGCACAAAGGCAGGAGTATTGACAAATATAATGGGCAAAGCCTTGCATTTGGAGAAACTTGGCAGATCAGGGGTGACAGGATCAGCCAGAGGCTGTGGAGGTGAGCTCAGGATTGCAGGCATGGGCTGCTCAGATGATCAGAACAATATACTGCTTGAAACCCAATTAATCAATGCATTGAAGTGAATAAGCCAGTTGTGTCTCAGAACAAGAGAACAGGATTTATCTAGCAGAGTAATGTCATTAGGGTTATGTCACCAGTTTTGAAGTGAATGGAGAGGTTGATGGCTTGAGTGATTGTGAAGTTGAATATTCCATCAAAGAGTTGAAGTTAGAGAGTAGGTTAAAAGATTGTGTTTATTAACAAAACTTGTATCTATAAAACAATCAGAGGATTCAGAATCTACAAGTGTGGGGAACAGAGAGATAGTCTATCTGAGAATGCTAACAGAGGGGACAAGAGAACAGGGGTTGAAAAGAGCAGACACATTGAGTTAGATCTTCTTAGGTGCACAAGTGGGGTTAATGCAACCTCCAGACTGTGCAGAGTTCTGGAGGTTGCACTCTATTTTTTTGCCTCCAAGGAGGTCTCCAGTTTGGCTTTCAGAGTTGCAGCCATTGCTCTGTGGCCTTTAGAGGCCTTGAAAGTGGACTTCAAAAACATACATACAGTGACTTCCAAAATTGAGTCAATGTTTTGAGAATTTGGAGTACTTGCTATATAGCTCAGGAACAAGAACAAATAGAGCCAAAGTGTAAGTGGGTGGAAGATAGTATGCACTCTTAGCTATGTGTCAAGAGTAACATTATGTAATTGGAATAGGTATCCATGGAGATATGTTCAATTCAATTTAGTGTGTCATTGACTCAATTGTGTAACTATCTATCAGATTTGTCAAAATTTGATAGCAATCATATGTAACCCTTGATGGAAGCATGACAGATGGTTACAATAGTTACAGTATCTTGGTAACCACTTTAGCTGACACTATTTAAGCACTGGTTTCATCTCTTATGCCTTTCAAATTCACAATGCACCCTATTCTCTCTTCTCAAAAAGAAAACATCCTTTCTCTGGCCTCTAATGGTCATTCTACTCAGAATATTGCTTTAAGACTAGGTGTCAGCCAGTCTACTGTCTCTAGGGTACTCAGGGACCTTCTTCCCAACAGACCTACACCTTTCTCTGGCTGTCCCTTTAAGCTTTCAGCTACTTCTCAATATGCTATCATGACTCAAACCACTACAGGCAGAGCTGCAAATGCTGTCCAGGTTGCCCACCATATCAATTCCATCATGCCTAATCCAGTATCCTCACAAAAAGTAAGAAGGGTTCTCAAAAAATCATTGATTCAAGGCTATAATAAAGAAGAAAAAACCACTTCTGTCACGACCATGACAATTCCACTCTACTCCACACATATTCTGCTTACTCCACTTTGTACTTAGACTCTTTTCCTCTTTGTCCTGACACTCTGTACTAATAGCTTTGACTCCACTCCAACTGTGGTGCCGGTTGTTCCTAGGCTGGTACCTGGTTCCATTCTCTGTCTTTCTATTCTCCATCTCTCCATTCTCTGTCTCTTCATTCTCCATGTACATGTCATAACTGTGACAATTCCACTACACTCTGCATGTATTCTGCTACACTCCGCTCTGTACTTAGTTACTTTTCCCTTTGTTCTGACCCTCATGTACTATAGCTCTGACTCCGCTCCAACTGTGGTGCTGGTTGTTCCTAGACTGGTACCTGGCTCCATTCCCTGTCTCTCCATTCTCCGTCTTTACATTCTCCGTGTATGCCACATTCTCACGTAGCTCTCCATACTTCACTTAAATACTCCTCCACATAGTCCTGTCTGGGTACCATGTGCTCGTACATACTGTACCGCCTCCACCCTCCTGTATATAAGTCCAATCTGCTAAGGACTTACTCCTCAGTTTGAATATTAAAGTCTTTTAGTCCTTTCTTCTTCCCTGCTATCTCTTCTCTGTCCTCCCTCCCATCTGACAGATTCTGTCTCCGTCCCTTTGACCCCCTTCTGCCCGACCTCTGAAATATGAGAACCCGGGATTGCCAGGGCGCAGCGCTCCACCCCAAGTCACTGAAGCCGAAGTCCTCAACCCTCCAACCTTTGCCCTGTACCCCCTTTGCATGCTCTCCTGTCAGAGTTAGCAGCAGAGTGGACCTTGACAGTACACCACATTCTCACTTAGTTCTCCATATCTTGCTTAGATACTCCTCCACATGGTTCCACCCCTGTACCATATGCTCGTACATACTGTACTGCCTCTGCCCTCCTGTATATATTGTAAGTCTGATCTGCTGAGAACTTATTCCTCAATTCAAATATTGAAGTCTTTTAGTCCTTTCTCCTTTGCTGCAGTTCTCCTCTTCTCTGTCCTTCCTCCCATCTGACAGATTCCATCTCTGTCCCTTTGACTCCCCTTTGCCCGACCTCTGAAATATGAGGACCCAGGATCGCCAGGGCATAGTGCTCCACTCCAAGTTGCTGAAGCCAAAGTCCTCACCCCTCTGACCTCTGACCTCTGCCCAGTACCCCCTTTGTGCATTCTCCTGTGGGAGTTAGCAGCAGAGCGGACCTTGACAACTTCTTGCTATAAGGAATAGGAAGAAGTACTTAGCCTTTGCCCTAAAGTACCAGGAATGAACTGTTGAGGACTAGAAAAGGGTTATTTGGTCAGATAAAACCAAAATAAATAGGATAGGGTCAGATGGATGAAAGGGAATGGATATGGAAACAGGCAGGTGAGGGCCTTATTAGCAGAGAGATTCAGGGAACAGTGAAATTTGGAGAAGGAAATATCATGGTATAGGGGTATATGGGTTGGAAAGGTGTTAGGCACCTTGCAAAGGTTGAGGGGAGAATGGATGCCAACCAATATGTGGACATTTTGAAGGACAGCTTGCTTCCCAGCTTGGAGGAATGTGAAATTTCTCTAGAGGATATTATCTTTCAACAGGACAATGACTCCAAAATATCTCCAAAAAGGCTAAAATGTGAATGGAAGACAATGATATCAATGTCCTAGATTGGCCTCCACAATCTCCAGATCTTAATCCCATTGAATATCTCTGGCATCATATTAAAAAGGAACTTGCCAAGTATCCAAGACAGGCTAAGGGACTATGGGAGATTTGGGAGAGAGTGGAAAAAGTGTGGAAAAATATAGATCCAGAAATGTGTCAGAACTTGATTGAGAGCATACCTAGGAGGATCCAAGCAGTAATCAAGGCAAAAGAAGGTCATACAAAGTACCAGGCTCCTTCCTACCAATGCTTTGAGTGTGAGGGGCTGTATCCTAGGGCAAATTCTGAGTGGCTATGTGGATGTTCAAACACTGCCAACTTTATTCCCCTCACACTCTTAGCAATGGCTGGTGTAAAACATTTGTAAACATCGTCAGCCACAGCAGTCAAAAAGGCAGAGCAATAAAAAAACTACAGTACACCAAACTTAGGGTTAACATATATGCGATAATACTAGGTATCAGTTGACAGTGAAATGGTACTTTGTTGTGATCCACATGGCTTCTACAGTGCCTGATCAGGAAGTGCATCAGCACCTACCATCACTCTCCAAGATCTGAGAGCTAATACAGCAGAGATTTGGTGTTCAACCATGTCTCTGGCAGCTCAAGGTTGTGCATGCTTTGCTCAAAGGACATGATGTGGTCTGCACAGCTGGGACTGGAATGGGTAAAACTCTCACCTTCTGGATACTCCTGCTGTTCCATCCAGCCGGAGTTCAAATAGTTGTTATTCCTTTGAACCTCCTTGGAAAGCAGAATGCTTAGACACTGGCCAAAGCAGCTCTACAGGCAATAGCGATTAACTCCGAGACTGCTATACATGTAAACTTTGCAGTGAGTAGTTCATATGTATGGAATTGATGATAAAGACTTACTTGGCAACAGGCCATCCAGCAGTTCCAGTACCATGCAGTTATAATCAGTCCTAAGCAGGCTATGAAACCTGATGGTGGTTTTGAAAAGCTGTTAAAAGATCCTCTGTTCAGTGAACATATTATCAGCATCATTGTCGACAAAGCTCACTGTATCTGTGACTGGGGAGAATTCCAACCTGAATACAAGGAACTTGGCTGGCTCTGCTATATTCTTCCAACTACTGTCCTGATTATGATTGCCTCAGCAACCCTTACAAAGAATACTCTATCCACAATAACCTGAGTCCTACATATGCACAGTGACAAAATTGAATCCATTTGATGCACTAGATACCTATGCCGATATTGCATTCTTGGTACCCAATGGCTGGAAGG
>JBBPMH010000945.1:0-13603 GCA_038090235.1 Pulveroboletus ravenelii
TTGTAGCCATTAGTCAGCACTACATTCCGTCCCACCAAAGCTAAGCGGGACTCCCACGCCCCCTAGTGCTACATCGCACTTAGTACAAAATGGCCAAACATTGCAAGGGTTTTTTCACTCACTGTATATAGTGCTACAAGGGGTGTGGGAAAAAGTGGCCATGTTTGGGTTATACAGTACTATAAGGAGTGTGGGAAAAAGCGGCCATGTTTGGGTTATACAGTGCTCTAGGGGGTGTGGGAAAAAGTGGCCATGTTTGGGCTATATAATGCTATAGGGTGTATAAGAAAAAGCAGCTGTGTTTGAGCTACATTTTGTGCTCACATGATCAGCTGGAAAATGGATTTTCCAAAGTCTGAGTGTCCATGTCCAGACTGTCCAGGCACATGCCCTTTGTGCTCACATGATCAGCTGGAGTGTGGTCACATGATTTAGAGGTGAGGAGACACATGACTTTTGGGTACACATGACCTAGGCTATTAGGGATCACATGATACATTAGGCAAGTGAAAATATTGCTAAGCAACATAAGCAAGAATACCCAGTGCAAGGAAAACAGGCCCTAACTCAGATAGTTGAGTTTGAATATACATAGTGGTGACTAAGCAATCACCAGACTACTACACTACTACAGTAATGTAAGTAAACTATGATAGGGGTTGGAACAAGGCAATAGCTCATTCAACAGGTGATTTAATAAGAGTCAGTTTGATTTGATGTGAAAACAGAATATATCATGTATGCATTTGCATTTGGTTGGGTGATCAGCTTTTTTTTCTAGCTTTCTGTGAATGTCCAATTATTGTATGTGCACCTGCTTGTAGGTATAATCAATCTCACATATGTGGAGGTGGGCAATATCAACCAACTCAGTGCTCTCTGGGTGCAGTTACTACTGGCAAATGATACTGCCCTACCCTTTCTGAGTTCCAAAGAACTGTATGATATTATTGATACCATTGCCACACCATTCAGGTTTGTTCCCTGGCAAAATTTCAAGCTCAAATATGCAGGTGAATGTCCTGCAGTTGCACCTCCTTGAATGGACCAACATTACAAATTTTGGTACCATCCTGCCTATTTACTAGTGGTGAGCATGCTGGCTTACCCAGATTTCAATGGTGAGTTCAACTATGTCCCCTTTCAGGACTTCTTCAAAGACAGTGATAAGTGGCATTTTGAAAATTTCATGTCAGGATGTCAGGTGATTGCACATGGACACAAGCAGTATAAACCATTTATCATTGTTTAAGCATGGGCTGAAAACAATAGAACAAGATTGCAGAGGACCTGGGGACACATGGAGGAACCTTGGTTCCTATCATTCTCAGAAGCAACAAAACAACAGTGTTAGTCACAACTGGTCAGAACAACTACTGGCCTGTATATCTGTCCATTGGGAACATCCACAACAATGTCCAGCATGCTTATGACAAAGGGATTGAGCTTCTTGCTCTTCTAGCCATTCCGAAAGGTTTTTCTCTTCTATTCACAGTTTATATTTCTAACATACAAAACCCTCCATCCTGGCATGTTAATGCCTTAAATCATGAAGTGCTCTGATCAGCACTATTGTCACATTATATTCAGCATTGGCCCCTACATTACTGATTACCTGGAGCAAGTGCTAATCTCTGGTATTGTTCAGGGCTGGTGTGGAAGGTTTGTTCTTAACTCATCTCTCATTTCAGTCTCAGAATCTTTCTAGCAGATGTCTTGCTCTTTCAAATGACCTGAATAGTGATGAGGCACCTTGGACCCTGGAAGTTACAATTGCCATGGTAGAAGAATTTGCCCTCAGCATCATTTGGAATGAGTGGGGCATTGATGGCAATATTGTGGTAAGTGTCATCAAACTTAATTTGAAGATCTCACTACACTGGAGTAGGTATACACAGATAACTTCCCCAATGCTGACATCTGCCAGCTCCTTGCACCCAACATTCTTCACCAACTCATCAAAGATGTATTCAAGAACCATTTGGTTGAGTGGATTGAATAGTACCTCGAGTGGGAGTATGGCAAGGCTGGCACTAAAGAACAGCTAGTGAACATTGATTGATGGTAAGCTTTGTGATTACAGTATTAGTTGACAGGTTGAGTAATAATGATGCTATTCTCAGCATTGCTGCAGCACCACCTTTCCCTGGACTGCAGAGGTTCCCTGATAGTTGAGGATTCTCTCAATGGACTGGCAATGATTCAAAGGCACTCATGAAGGTAAGCTTTTCTTTGACAACCCTTGTCAATTACCTCAATACATGCAGGTCTATCTACCAGCTCTTGAAGGTCATATTCCAAAGGACATTGTGGCCACAGTCCATGCCTTTTTAGAGTTTTGCTACATTGTTCAATGTAATGTCATCATGGATGATATACTGGTTGAGCTTAACAATGCACTGGTTTGCTTTCACCAGCATCACAAAGTTTTTAGAGAGCTCAATATCTGCCATGAGGGTTTTTCTCTTCCATGCCAACATTCTCTTATCCATTATGAATTGTTGATTCACCTCTTTGGCATGCCAAATGGCTTATGCTTATCAATCACAGAGTCAAAGCATATTATGGCAGTCAAGAGACCCTGGCAGTGCTCAAATAAACACAAAGTACTTGGTCAAATTCTTTAAACCAATCAATGTCTTTCTCAACTTGCAGCAGCTCATACAAATTTTGAGACCTGAGGCATGCTATCTGTATCTCACCAGCCATTGCTGCCACAAAGTAAGTTGCAGTTATTATCCTTTCATATTTGCCTCTGATATTTTTGCAGCTCCTCCAGGACTAGGTTGTGCTCTGAGTCCAGACCATCTAGATGACAACCTCTTTGATGGACCAGTCAACATGTGCCATGAGTTTGGGCATGAGGATCTCATTGACAGATTAGTAGAATATGGCAGGCTTGCACATTCAGATGTGATATTTGCCCACAAGCCTGGTAAGTAATTGGTTTGTCATTTTAGCTCAAGTATATTGACATTATGTCCTTTTTTTTTCTTTTTTCTAGCTCCTCACCATGCCAAAAATGCTATTGATCTTGCCACCGAGCTTGGAATACCATCCATCCCAAGACTTATTGCTGACTTCTTGTTAGGATGACTCTATTCTGACTGATCTGAACTCCACCACTGCTTTCCCCCTTACACTGATCATGTCCAGGTTTTCAACTCTGCCACTGTGACCTTCCTATCTCTGAGTGATCCAAGTGAAATAGGCAGTATGCAATGTGAAACCATATATATATATATATTTATATTTATCACGTTTATTGTCCTTTGGGGCTCTGCCCCTTGGTAGACATTTACATGTGTGTGTGCATTTACATGCAGGGGTTCCTCTATGTCTCTATATGGGTCTCATTCACGAAACCATATATGCTACTCCATTATGGTATTGTTATGTTTTACTATTATCTTGACTTGTTTCCATTGTTTGTCATTGGACTTCACTCTCCTTGTCCAATTCTCTCATATCGGACTCGTAGCTCCACACTTAGTCATCAAGTTCTTTCTGCCATTTGTAGGTTTACTCATACGCTTACCGATCCATGTCTTTCCTTCATTGTTCTTGTTTTACCTTGTCGTTTTCCAATGTACTATAAAAACCCACTCGTAGGTCTACCTGTCCCCTAGCTTAGACCTACTCGGCAAATACATCTGTTTCTCTCTACATGTCTTCGCTTCACACTCGACCGAGCACTGTGCTCCTTTCCTCATCTCCTTGCTAGCAAGTTGCTAAGCAAGACCTTTGACTTTGAACCTTTGTCGACGAGTCATCAGACAAACCCTTGACCCTGCCCATGCAGGCTACGTCTCCCATCCTTGCTCTATCGTAACTGTTTGTTGACGATATCCCTTGTCCTCGATCCCTAGCCGAGTCCATGCTTTGACCCTTCGGGATCAAGTGTAACAGGTATCAAGGTCCAGCACAGTATGATTGTGTCTATATGAGTATGGACAACACAAAAATTGGGATGCTTGGCATGGATATTGCACATGTTTACTGTGTTTTTTCTTTTGCTCATACAAATGGACAGACTTTTCCTTGTGCATTGGTTCACTGGTTTGATTGCATTGGTGAGAAACCCAATAGACTGACAGGAATGTGGATGGTCTTCCCATTATATTTCAATGACAGTTCACACAATCTCACAGGTATTCAAATTGATAGCATTGTTTGTGTGGCACACTCACTGCCCATTTATGGGGATGAGCAAGTAACTCCTTACATCACTTTGCATAACTGCCTAGACATATACCAGGGTTTCTATGTCAATCACTTCACTGACCATCACACTTTTGATTTACTTTTGTAATTGTCTATTATGTTCTTACTATAGCCCAGTATGCTTCATGTGATCAACCAACCTATAAGCTAAATAAGAATTATGAGATGATTGAGATGGCTGAGATGGCTGAGATGAAACTTAAAAGCTGTCTATTTGTCTTGTTTGTCTTATTCATCATAGCTTGCTAGCCTGGTTGTTGTGAGCCCAATTAGTTATACAGTGACTCCAAAAACTGTTCCAATGTTTGGTAAATTTGTAGTGTACATAAAATAGCAGTTGTAGGCGTGGGAGTCCCGCTTAATGTTGGTGGGATCATGTGATGTACTGACTCTTGGCTACCTTCTGACCTGATAATTATGTAATTGGACCCAGGGAATGCCAAACTACATCCATTTTAAAACAGGAACATCATTGGAACAGTTTTTGAGCTTTTAGTAACAGATAGGGTATCTGATATATATCAGTACTTAGTATATCCTCCTTTGGCTTTAAGCACTGTTTGAACCCTTCTAGGCATGCTCTCAATCAACTTCTGACACTTCCCAGGTGCTATACCCCACTACTCTGCCTTAGTCCTTTTCCATAACTCCTCAATTCCATCAGAAGGGTTTTCATACCCTGCAAGTCTTCTTTTGAGGTAACCCCAGAGATGTTCAATAGGGTTCAGGTCAGGAGATTGTGCAGGCCAAACCATAGTCCTGAATTCTTGCTCCTCTAGCCAATTCTTGACCTTTTTACAAGTATACTTGGGGTCATTATCTTGCTAAAAGATAATGTCGGAAGGATTGAGTTCATGATTCTACAAGGTATTGAGCAGGTCCTCCTTCAAAGTTTGAAGGTATAGATCACCATTCATCCTACCATCAATCTTGGCAGCAGAGCCAACTCCCACCCAAGTCATACACCCCCACATCATCATAGAACCTCTACCACACTTGAGAGTTCCATCTATCAGCCTATCACTAAGCCCCTCACCAGCTCTTTTCCATGCCCATTTATACCCATCTGACTCTAGGTGATTGATTTTGGTTTCATCAGACCATATTACCTTCTTCCAGTCTGCTATGGTCCAATCCTTATGGGCATAGGCAAAATCCAAGTGAGCTTTACAATGCCTAGTAGAGAGAAGAGAATGTTTGAACTTGACTACAGCCTTCATACCAGCTTTCTTCAAGTGAAGGTGAACTGTATTGGTAGAGAGAGGCTTGTTGATGATATTGGAGAGTGTTTTGGTCACCTGAATAGCAGTTTCAACTTTTCCAGAGTTGATAAAATGCTGAGCATAATGAATATTTGTAGAAGAAAGCTTGGATGGATGACCTCCAGTAGACTTTTGAAGGGTAGAATGCTCCTTGGAACGAAGTCTGGAGATAGTTGCAATGCCTACACCTGTTCTAGATGCAATAGAGTGAATAGAATGGCCAGAATCAAGCTGAGAGAGAATAGTGTTCTTTTGAGTAGTAGAGAGAGATTGCATGATGGTAATGATTGAGAGCAAAGAAGTGTGAGATCTATTTTAAGCTCAGACATTATATTTACATGTGTATCTTTGTTTGTAGCATCAAATAATAACAAATATTCCCTTCTTTTCTGAAATCCTATAGATTATATAAAAAGCTCAAAAACTGTTCCAATGATGTTCCTGTTTTAAAATGGATGTAGTTTGGCATTCCCTGGGCCAAATTACATAATTATCAGGCCAGCAGGTAGCCAAGAGTCAGTACATCACATGATCCCACCAACACTAAGCGGGATTCCCACGCCTACAACTGCTATTTTATGTACACTACAAATTTACCAAACATTGGAACAGTTTTTGGAGTCACTGTAGCTGTGAACCACATGAGTCAGCACCAGTGGCACCCAACAGAAACAGTGCATGCACCTGAGCCACCCACACCATTTAGCAAGCACCACAGACATTCTACCAAACTTACCAACCCACCATGCTGATGTGGCAAGCTGAAGTCACAATCTAAACAAGTCAGCTGGTGGTACACAAGAAGATGTACTCACCACATTGTATGGCTGTGCCAAGATTGAATTGGGCCAATCCAAGTGTCAGAATAGGCTGTACATGATGTACAGGAGCCAGGGGGAGCAATCCACAAGCATGAAATGCAAGTGCAATGGTGTAGGGGCCAACTGAAGATGGACTGTGCACACTGAAGCTGGAGTGGACACCTTGAGCCATGACTTACCATATATGGTAATTGCTCAGCACAGTGACACGGACCTGTTGCAATCAACACAGACCCTCCACGGATGCATCAATGGACCCCATAAGCAATGAAAATATTGTATTGAAGCTACAGACAGCTACTATCTGCACATAGATGATGCTGCTAGAGCTGAGGAGTTGAGACAAGACACATAGGCAAGTCCAGTGCACAGTGAGCCATGACTTACCATATTAGGAAACTGCTCAAGCACACTCAAAATGGACTATACCAGACTACACTACTAAAGTAAGCTAATGTCCAGTGGATGCTAAAAGTGATTTATGTCCAGTGGATGTCCACTAGATATGTGACTGATAAAAACTGGCATTCACTTGTGCAAGCATCTATCAAACATAGATAGTATATTCATTCTGGAACGTAACCTGTGTACTACAATACATATCATCCATTGGTGCGCTATATTGTTAATAAGCTATCAAGAGTAGAATGAATTTTTTATGCTTTCAACCAGTTACTTTGATTGTCTCAACTCCAGTGTTTGACTGATGTCAGGTGCCAACTTTAAAAAAACATTATCCACAACATTGGTCAGACTGTTTGAGGATCATGAACAAATCGTTTTCTCTCATAGTCATAGAACACGAGTGTTATAGCCTGCCATTGCTAAGGTAATCATGTCATGTGCTGCCTAGTCCTATGAATGTGCGACTGACATTTGGCCAAGCAGTGGACAAACCAACTGTTAGATATGCTCGAAACATAGATAATAGCATATAAATTACAGTGTGCTGGATAACTGCTGTACAACAATATGTATACTCTAGTGAGGCTGGTCTCAATGACATAATGGGCAACTCTTTGAATATTGGGGGATTGCTGGATGATGTACAGTATTTACAGCCTGTCAGCATTCTCAGTATCCCATTATGACTGACTTCAGGCAATACCAAATCCTTTATTTGCTGGTGCCCAGCAATAACAACACAAAAACAATTTATTGGCAGCACATTGTGATATATGAAAACAATGGTGCACTGGGTGCACAATAAATGTGAGGTATGGGGGGAGGAGGGAAAAAGGACCATGTATGACAATGATTAGTAAAAGAACTAAACAATGAGGGGGGAGGATAAAGGAATATATATGTATCAACAATAACACAGGGGCAATGATGCTGTGGAATATACTGGCCTCAGGACCAGACAAGGTCTTGATGAATAGCTTTCTGCCAATCAGAGAGGATTTGGTTGATGGCCTGGGGGACAGGACAATTCCACTTTGTGGCTCGATAGGTTTTAAGGTCCATCTGAAGACACATGGTGAAAAATCTGTGAATTCCAGAATGATTAACACATTAGTAGGAGCAACTATTAACAATTGAAGACTCACTCATTCAATTTCTTCTTTTGGCCATCCAACATTGAATTCTCCTCTTTGAGTTGAGTGTGCAAATCAGCAAGTAGGGAATCAACATACTCCTAGAAGTCCATGTGAACCCAGTGCCTAGAAGAAGACCTGTCTTCAGTTTCAGCAGTATTACTGTTGACAGGGTTGTCACATTGTTCTTCATTGATATTCTCTATAGGTGGGGACATACCAGCATCCATTACCTTCAAGCCTAAGCATTCCACAAGCTTTGTCATCAATTCCAAGATGAGCTGATTGAATGTCACTAAGCTTCCTTGCTAAGTGGCAAAGTCAGCAACTGTATAACAGTAAATTTATAAAATTACCAGAAATGCAAACCGTGCCCATTGACTTGTTGTCACCTCATAGTATCCACTCTGGGCAAGCACTTTGGCAAGAAGCAAGATGTGCTATTTGGATTTGATACTCAAGACAAGCTAAACAGAAGAATTGGTATGGTGATTAAGTAGCTGTCAATCTTTCATACATTATATACCTTGTTCTTGATAATTGCACACTGCTTCGTGAGCATTTCTTTGATGAGACTGTCAATGTACTCAGTCATCTCTGGATCCTCAAGTGCTTTCCCAGGAATCTTGAATACTGTGAGATTCTTTTAATGAAAGCCTAGTTTGGAAGTAACAAGGGTTAGTGTACATAGTACTGTAGCTTTTATGCTCGATCCTGAAGGGTCAAGATATGAACTTGGCTAAGGAACAAGGACGAGGAATGTTGTCAGCTAATGGCTACAATGGGGTGAGGACGAGAGACGTAGCCTGCAAACAGCAGGGTCAAGGGTTTGCCCAACGATTGGTCGATAATGGTTTTGTGGTCAAGGGTCTTGCCTAGCAACTTGCTAGCAAGGAGACAATGGCAAGAGCAAAGTGCTCAGTCAAGTGGGGAGCAAGGACACACAGAGAGAAGCAAGTGGATTGCCGAGTAGGTCTAAGCTAAGGAACAAGTAGACCTACGAGTGGGCTTTTATAGTATGTTGGAAGGCGACAAAGTAAAACAAGGACAACAAGTGGAAAACATAGATCAGTAAGTGTATAACTACAATAATGAATAGCAGAAAGAACTCGGTGACTAAGTGTGGAGCTATGAGTCCGATATGAGAGAATCAGACGAGGAAAGTAAAGTCCAATGACAAACGATGAAAACAAGTCAAGATAACAGTGAAATGTAACAGTAGCAGCCATATGTACCCAGATATTCTCAGGAAGCTCTGTTAGATAACCTGTCAGATTGGGTGACAGTAAGCAAGAACGTAATTGATCTTTCAGTATTTCCTACAAACTATAATAAGCATGGGGGATCCAGCAACACAAGTGCCCACCTTGAACTGCTCAGAGTGGATAAAGACATAGGTCTCATCTTTCTCCCTTGAATGTTCAACAGCCAGAAGTTTTTCATACATCACAATCAGCATTTCTGGTAATTTGAGCTAGAGACTGTTCAGGTTTAGTTAGAATGGTAAGCACATTACCGACCTCTGAGAACTGCTTGAGGGTAGTATCCTCAAGATGGTTCTCCCAGCAGACATCTAATGCATGTTGCTTCCTTAATTTCAACCTGCGTTCTTTAGCGAGCAGCTCTGAATTGCACTGGTGGTGGCAGCAGCAGTTTGAGTCTTAAGCAGGGGGAGGAGTCAGGCTTCCCCAGTCACTGGCAGCAGCAGGGCTTCAAGATTGAGACTGGGAGTAAGCTCAGGAATGAGAGTGAGAATGGGAGCAGGGACAGGAATGGGAATGGGAACAGGAGTGAGAGTGGGGATGGGAGTGAGAGTGGGGATGGGAGTGAGAGTGGGGATGGGAGTGAGAATGGGGATGGGAGTGGGAGCGAAATGAGGTTCTGCCCCAGTGGTCAGGTGGCCCCTCATTGGTGTTAGTTGAAACCACAGAAATGTCCTGCTTGAGTTGAAAACAAGTGAGAAAACTTATGCAGGGCAGGGAAGGACAAGGATTTCAAGCTCATGAGTGAGTCTTCTATATGATGCTTGGGTTGACATGTGCAGTCAACACTCAATGTTAAGTCACATTTAGAAACACACCTTCATGCACACAAAATTTTATGTAATGATATGAACACATAATGCATTAGAAAAATATAAACTGTAAATTATCTGCCATTGAGTCGTCATCTGCCATCCACGTTATGATTGTCCATGGTGTCTACGGTCTGCCTGAAAATAAATCCCATTGGGATAATGACAATTGCCAGGAGACACATTGATACTCAAAGTAGCTGTGAAAAATGTATTGGGGGGAGCCACATTTGAATGGCCATTTGTCTGAGATAAATCCTGATAATAGAGAAACTGGGTACTAAGATTGATGCAAGATGGGGGGGCAACATACTGATTACTGTCAGGGTGGTAGGAAGATGTTCCCAAGCCTTGTGGATCTTGAGTAACATGATTGAATATGTTTAAGCACTCAAAATTGGAGACAGACTAAGGGGAAATATGTTGATCACTATCGTGATTGTGAGATGAGGGGAGAGAGTCTTGGGGAGTTTGAGTGCAGTTTGGGAGCTCAGAACTGGTTGTCGCCAAAGTAGATTGCATGAGGGGCAGCTGCACTTTAGCCTGGCCCTTTCAGCATGTTTTGTTCTGCTGATCAAAAGGAGGGGGATCAGTCGCTTGACTGGGACCAGGGGTGTCGTTCCCTCCATTTGTTCCTTTCTTGGACTGAAGAAAGTTAGCTGTATGCAAGCATGATGAAACATGGTCAGATATAAGTGGCATATCATGCTGCTTACAGACTGATGCTGGAATAGTGGAGTTGATCCACTGATAGTTGTGAAGCAAATGTGTGTTGAGAATATAGGTGTTGGATGGAATGTGGTCAGTGACAAACTTGGTGCACTGTGTGAGTAAACATTCTTGCTGCTCAAACACAGCTCACGTTGAACTGCAATGGGACATTATGCAATTGTGCTGGAAATTGACCATACAGATGATGTCCTAGGCCATTAGCAGGTTAGTTATGATATAACCTGTGGCTGCAATGTATTACAAGACATACAGAAGGGGAAACAACAACCCTGTGTTCTGGTACAGGATACTGAATGCATGGCATGCATAGTTGAGGGTGCAGCTCTGGAAGGAAGTCCAGAAGGCTGATAATGATGTGAGAGACAACATGCTGCTCAAATGGAACCAGAATCTCCATGATCTTTCTGATCCGATACCTGTCGCCATGCTTAATGATAACATGTGATTGAACTCTGGGTTTGTCTCTATGCTTCGCTATGAGAGATACAGCTCTTTGGAAGCAGGTGGCTGGTCCTATTGTACCCTTGAGGCATTTTGTGGCCTGAGTTTCCCACCAGCCAAGGGAACACTCAATTTCTGGAGACTTATCCCCTTTTGTATGTGTTGGTAGGCTCACTGCACCTGTAAAAGAGTGTTAGAGTTACAATAAAATTTGTTGGGAATGTACTGACTTGAAATGATTCCATCTCTGGAAAACCAAGGAAGTTGTTATGCTCGATCCCGAAGGGTCAAATGCAGACTTGGCTAAAGGTCAAGGATAAGGAAGCCAGTCAGCTGACAGCTGCCATATACTGAGGACGAAGAACATAGCCTGTGACTTGCAGGGTCAAGGGTTCATCTGGCAACTAGCCAACAATGGTTTCAAGGTCGAGGATTCTGTTACGATTTGATCGTAAACGTATGGGACCCCTATTCTTTTTCCTGACTAGTATGCCCTACAATGCCCAATCGTCACCAACCACACCTCTCCCTAGTCCCCTCTGGCGTGTCACCGGAACCACTACTCCCACCCCCCCAGTCTATGACCACCAAACATCCATCTGTACCTACCCGGCATCTGTCTATGCCTGCCCGGCATCCGCCTATACCTGCCCGACAACCGTCTATGCCTGCCCGGCATTTACCTCCACCTAGCACAACCTGTCGACAGATTACGCCAACACTGCCACAGGTATTCCCCGTAACCCAGTCACACCTTCCTAGAAGTTCCTTCACATTCCTTCATATCTTCGCTCTTCTTTGTGATCCTTGCTTAGTCTCAGAACCTTAGATTCCTTTGTCCGATCCTCTTATCGGCCTCATGTCTCTTTTTACTCATTGCTCCTCTTTCGCTATTCGTTCTCTGACTCATGTGTACCTTGTTACTCATTGCTCCCCTTTTGCCATTCGTCCTCTGACTCACTCCGTCTTGTTTACTTTTCATTGTCCTTGTCTTACCTTGATTACTCCCTGTACTATATAAACCCCTAGTAGATCTACTTGTTCCCTAGCTTAGATCTACTCAGCAATCTACATTGTTCTCCTGTTTACGTGTCTTCGCTCAACACTTGACTGAGCGCTTTGCTCTTTACCCTTGTCTCCTTGCTAGCAAGTCGCTAGGCAAGATCCTCGACCTTGAACCTTCGTCGGCTAGTTGCCGGACGAACCCTCGACCCTGCTAGTTGCAGGCTATGTCCCTCGTCCTTATCTCACTGTAGCTGCTCGCTAAACAGTTCTCCTTGTCCTCGCTCCTTAAAGCCGAGTTCACGCTTGACCTTTCGGGATCAAGCGTAACAATTGTTCCCCATTTTTGGATTTCCTGGGTATGATTTGTGTGTGGGTGGACTGCCCTGAATTGTTCTGCCATCATCCCCTTTTGGATAGCTGGTATGTGGATGGATGTCCACAGTACATTATGGGATCACCTGCCTTGATGAACATCTGGCACTGTACTTCATATGGACTGACAAGTGCACTGAGCTGATGCCCCTTCAAAATGGGATATGTTGCTTCTGTCTTCAAAAGCCAACAAGTGTTTTACTTTTGTATATAAGACATTTTCCTCTTGCTAGGCAATATATGCATATAGGGTTGGACCATTGTAAGATGGCTCTAGGATATATGTTTGGTGGGTGAGAGGTGATATGTATAAAAGATAGTGGTATAATACATACATTATATACTGAGTGAAGGCACACTTGTTGTTATAATTCACTTACATATGATTTTCTCTTTTCTTGTCTTTACCCCTGACCCCTATGCCTTATCTTTCACCCTTTGCCCTGATTGGTCATAAGGACTTAGTCTCCTTGTCCAATTCTCTTGTATTGGACTCATAGCTCCACACTTACTCATCACTCCTCTTTTGCCATTTGCTATGTTACTCATCTGATTCCTCAGCATTGTGTACTTCCTGTTTTCCCTTGTCTTGTTATATTTACCTTGCAATAGGTATATAAGACCTGCCTTATAGGTACAGCTGTCCTTAGCTTAGACCTACTTGGCAATACACCTAGTTCTCTCCTTCTCATGTCTTTGCTTTACACTTGAGTGAGTGCTCAGCTCCAACCCTCGTTCTTGTCCCCTGCTGACTGTTTGTTGGGCAGACCTCTTGTCCTATTGCCAACTGTCAGTTGGGTGAACCCTTGACCCTGCTCAAAGTGCAGGCTACATCCCTCATCCCAGTCTTGCTATAGCTGTCTGCTGATAGCTCCCCTCATCCTCGTTCCTTAGCTGAGTCCATGTTTGACCCTTCAGGATCAAGTGTAATGCTTGTATTATAAATGTTTTAGGAACCTGAGACATCAAGGGGTTCATAAATATCATACCTTCCAAGCTTTCTGAGTTCTGAAGAGCATGGATAAAAAGCTTGTCAGGTTGCAGTGCACTGTCATGGGGGAAGCAAATGATGACAATCACATCCTGATTATTTCTGTCATTATGAGATCTCATCTTCAGTACATGGCAGTCACA
>JBBPMH010000946.1:0-13580 GCA_038090235.1 Pulveroboletus ravenelii
TGCATTTGAGATGTGGCAGTACATTTACTGCTTATGTAAGCAGTGCTACATCACAGCTAGAATACTGTAGTTTTACCTTAGTGATTAGACACTAAGCTTTCTACAGAGCACAGCTACTATTTCAAAAGGTTATAAGCTCCACTCATGCTCAATAGCCAAGTCAATTCACTCGCAATGGAGTTCTTCGACTACTTCATTGAACTCTCTTGTGATGGCAGCAATTGGACAGAATGGTGCACAGCCACCCTAGAAGCCCTAGATGCGCATGGACTACAAGAACATCTTTTTGGGCCAGTTGCGCACTCAGACAGGCAGTCCAAAGCTCTCACGAAGTGGATTTTCACATCCACTATCCCAGATTCAATTCTCATAGGCATGCTTTCACTCGAGAAAGTATCTGAATGCTATGACTACCTGAGTACTCAATTCGGAAAGCCTCAGTTACTCTACAAGAAAATGCACACAGCTGCTGAAGCAGTGTGCAAGGACAAAAAGGCTATGGAGAAGTTGGAAGAGGAGAAAAAGGAAACTACTACTGAGAAAGTCGACAAGACTGTCGACACCCCTATGATAAGTGCAACGAGTGCTGTGCAAGCAGTGCCAACTGATGCACCAAATCCACCGTGAGAATGACCACTGACACAGCAAACTGGCTGAGATGTCGAAACGACCAAGAAGCCGAAGATAGTTGAAACAGTGGATACATCTGAAGAGGGTGTTGGAGGTGATGGTTCCAAAGCCAAAAAGCTGAAAAGAAAGAGGATGAAAAGTCGAAACGGCCCAATTCGTGCCACTGAGAAGAGCACAGACATAGAACTCCAACATGCAGCCACAGTTGTACTCCAGGCACCTGAGACAGCAAGTCCAAAGATCTATGAAACAACTGTAGACACCCCAGCAACGAGCGCAATGAGCACTGTGCCAGAAGTGCCAGCAGGCGCATCGTGGGAACCCAAGGACAGCCACTGCAGAGGAAGCGCATGGAATGTGCATGAGATCGGAGTTGCAGGAGCAGATGATAAATGGTGTTAACTGGCAAGCAAGACGTCTTGCGAAACAACAGTAGTGAGTGAGCATGCTTGCGATATAAAAGAAGATGCACCATATATTCCCAGCATGTTGCTCAAGGGAGAGTGAGGAGGTTGCATAGTGACCGACAACTCTGAGGAAGACCCCCTGGCGAGTGAGTGCACCCGCATTATAAATGAAGATGCACCAGATATTGTCAGCACGTCACTCAAGGGGAAGCAACAGGATCAGTTGGCGACTGACGACACTGACAGTGATGGGTCGCAGCAGGATGCCAGCAGCCCGAGCAATAATGACAGTCCAGAGACGACAACAGAAGACCCTGGGGACATGACAGGTGATGATGAATATCATTCAGATGGGCTCACAGAGCCACCTGATGAGCCTGAGGGCATGAGAGGGCGAGAGGGCGAGTTGAGGTCTAAGGAGGTTGAAATGTCAGGTGAGAATGGTGAGAGAGCTGGGACAGTGAGAGGGCAAAGATCTGAGCCAGAGAGTCTGGGCACAGAAGCCGCAGACGAGGCAGTTAGTAAGGGACCCACCATAATAGAAACCAGCGAGGGCACAAGTGGTGACAGAGTCAACCACGCAGGTGTGCAGCCATGAGCTGACATCATCCAGACAGCCGATGGAGAGGTTGATGGACTGGAAATCAAAGTGGAGGCATCCGCAGAGCAAAACACACAAACCGAAACCAGCACATCGCTCATAGGGGAGCGAGATGGTCAGTACATGGCCAACAAGCTGGGAGCGCCAATAGGTATCGAGGATGCTGGGACCTGGCCATGGAAGCCACCTGACGATGCTGCAAATCAATTGGTTGACCTCTCAAGCGTCGAGCTTGAAGGGGAGAGTAGTGACTGGCAGCCAAGTTGCGAGCTGTGATGCACGAGCGGCGAGGTGGGTCAGCCAGGACCACCGGGATATGAAGAGGATGTGCTGGGATGCTTGACCAGTGATGAGGATGCTAAAGGCATGCCGAAGAAGCTGCAGAGTGTTATGTTTTACTTTGTATCTTGACTTGTTTCCACTTTGTTTCCTCCACTTGTCATTGAACATTAGTCTCCTCGCCCGATTCTCTTGTATTGGGCTTGTAGCTCCACCATTAGTCACCACGTTCTTTTCGCTATTTGCTGGTTTACTCATACGTTTACCAACCTCTGTTGTTTCCTCGTTGTCTTCGTTTTACCTTGTTGTTTCCAGATGTACTATAAAAACCCTCGTAGGTCTACCTGTCCCCTTAACTTAGACCTACTTGGCAATTTACTTGCTTTCTCTGTGTGCCTTCGCTCTGCACTCAACTGAGTGCTCCGCTCTTACTATCGTCTCCTTGCTAGCTAGTTGCTAGGCAAGACCCCTCGACCTCACAAGCCATCAACAGCTCATTGATAGATACTTTGACCCTGCTGTTTGCAGGGTGCATTCTTCATCCCCGTCTCGTTACAGCCGTTTGTAGGGTGCATTCTTCGTCCCTGTCTCGTTACAGCCATTTGCTGGTAACAATCCCTGTCCTCAACCTCAAGCTGAGTTCACGCTTCGACCCTTTGGGATCAAGCATAACACAGAGTGCATCAGAACGGCTGTATGAATGGGTAGAACGTGCGGAACATGAGTACTCACCTGAGAGGACTCGAACCGAGCTGTACGACCCAGGCAGCAAAACAGTCACACCAGGTGGTGCATACAGATCCCAGGAACATGCCAGAGGGCCAAGGAGCACGCGCATCAATGGAATGAACGTGCAATGTCGAGATACCGGTCTGGTAGGCCGGATACAGGTCCAGGAGGCAATGAGAGATGTCGAGGACAATCGAGAGTGCCGAAATGGCCACAATGGAGTCCAGATGGATGAAAGAGATTGCCAGGAGGATGGTGCAATGAGCAGTGCACACTACAACTCAAAATGAGTGAAAACATGATTGCTAGCTGTGGACCACATGAGTCAGCACCAGTGGCACCCAGCAGAAACGGCACATGCACCTGAGCCACCCACACCATCTAGCAAGCACCACAGATGTCCTACCAAGCCTACCAACCCACTGCACTGACGTGGAAAGCTCAAATGAGCGCTGCGAGTGTCAATCAGGTCAGTCAGGTGAAAACTGACTTACCATGTTTATATGGCCGTATTGAACCCGAATCAGATGAATTGGATGTACCGGATATGTTCTGTATGGACTATAGGTGATATACTGATGATTCCAGGACGCAATACTTGAAGATGACGCTGCTAGAGGTGATTGTTGATGAAAGTATGCAGTCAAGCATGAGCACAGCACTTAGCCGAGCCATGACTTCCATATATGGACATCGCTCGAGCGCTGCAACATCAGAACACATCAGACATACTCATTTTTATACAGTCCACATAAAGGTTGAATCGAGCTGATCTGAGTATCAGGATAGGCTGTACATGATGTACAGGACCCAGGGGGAGCGATCCGCAAGCGCAAAATCGGAGTGCGAAGGTGTAGAGGCCGATTGAACACGGACCGCATGCACTGAAGCTGGAGTGGACACTGCGAGCCGCAACTTACCATATATGGTAACCGCTCAGCACAGCAACACAGACCCATCATAAATCACACAGACTCATCTAAACCAATCTGGACCCTCCACAGATTCAGCCCAAGATGCATAGAAAGCTCAAAATATATATACAAGGCTATATACTCTGCATACACAAGTGATGCTGCAAAACCGAGCCGAGGAGATGAGATGTCACAGTCGGGCAAGTCCAGCCACAGGTGAGATGTGATTACCTGATTAGGAAGGCATGCACGCAGACTATGCTGTGACCACATGGACTTCACCGGACTACCTCACAGACTCGAGATATACCCGGATTTTGATACCAGATACCCTCATTCTGATAGAACCTATTGGAGGTATTTTCCCTCTTTGATTACTTAGGTTTCTTCTACTAAACTACCACATTATCTCTTGAGGGGGAGTGTTATAATATCTGCATTTGAGATGTGGCAGTACATTTACTGCTTATGTAAGCAGTGCTACATCACAGCTAGAATACTGTAGTTTTACCTTAGTGATTAGACACTAAGCTTTCTACAGAGCACAGCTACTATTTCAAAAAATGAGAACTCAGATAATAACAAAAAATAATCAAAACAATGCTGAGAATAACAATAATGGTGATCAACAGGGAGTGTAAAGTTAATAATCTTCCAAGATCTTAATATACATTTCTTATAGTTTGGGTATTCCCTAGACTTTGTAATTATGATAATATATAAGACCCTATGAAGAGACACTTGAATCTACATAAGTAGTAGGATGTCAAGAAAATGGAGTATTATAGTCAAAATACAGGTAAGAACTGAAATATAAAAGAACTGATGGATAGTTGATAAAAATCTAGAGTCCAGAGAATAAATATATAAAAATGAAATAGACTGGCCTTGAGATGGTATGAACAGACTCAAAACACAACATGGAGACTTGATGGATGCTTGAAACAGGCTAGAAAAGGGGTTTGCAACTGTAAAAGGCCACTGACTTTTATAGCAGAACTGCTAGATAGTAGAATAGAGTTGCTTTAGTTGATTACCAAGTTCTGTAGCATGTTATGTTGTGTGACAGAGAAGTCATTTGTGCCTCAGCCTTTCAACAACATAATAAGCTTCATTTTGTCATAAAATAGTCAGTCATGATTTTTGAACAATACAGCAATGGGATTTTACTGTAAAATATACAGTTAGAACAATATATTCATGTGCACAAAATCAAACACATATACTAAGGAATGTGATCCATACTGACTCATTCTTGACACTAATGTTGGTCCCTAACTCTAGTAAATAGGAGAAACTGGAGAAATTTGCTATGCAATCAACACTTCAAAGGTTTTTAAGCTAGGTCACAGCCATTAGTGGCCATTGTAGTTACACTGAGTCAGTGAGCACTTACATGGTTCCACTTTTCTTCTTTGTATGCCATCCTTGTCTTAGAGTCACATTTAACTGGGTTAGCAAGTTCAGGTGAATTGGAAACAGTTTGCCAGGATATCTTCTTGAAAGATAGATTACTGCCAGCCTTTGCCTTGTGAGCACTGACCTGATCAATGAGGAAATCAACATCTTGGTCACTCCATGATGCTGATGGAGTGGATGAGACACCCTCTGAGATATTTGAGGGCTGTGATGTTTTCTTGGGTAAGGATCATGTGTTCCTGTAAAGAATGTTAAAGACTATATATAACTCTAAAATCCTCCAAGTGCTTCTATCAAACTCTAACATTGCATAGACCAGAGTGCTACAAGATCTTGTTGGAATCTGTGATTTCACACTGGAGTTCTCAGTGAGAGATTTAGGACTTGGGGTTCAAATAGCATCATAGGTACTTGTCCTTATGTTTTCCATTCCTAACCTTACTTCAGTTCCAATCACTACCAACATCCCAGGACTTCACCCTCACTCATTGTTTCCATATGGAGTTTGCACTTTTCATTTCAGAATTGATTAGAGTTAGCACTTATATCTTCACCCATGTTATATACTTTTCATTTTGCTTCTGGACTCCCCTCAGTCATTCCTGCTACATTTTAGGCAGCAGCTAAAGTTAGTCCACTTCACTTTTATCAGTTGGCTCTATTTACTGAATAGTGTAGTGAGCATCACTACCCTTTACTTAGGTGAATTTAATCATTTCTGCTACATTCTAGGCAACAGCTGAGTGGACATCACAGCCCTTTATTTAGATTTGACAGATGGGCATACCAACCATCATGCTAAGAGGAAGAACTCCACAGCATCAGTATTTCAGCAACTGCTAAGCTAAGAAAACTTTTCTCAAAAACTCAGCTCAAAAAACCATGACTTGTTTACTAGATACAACCTAATGAGTCCCCTCCAGTGCTGTCATTCAGGACACCTTTGGTTTGCAGGGTGTTGTCATGCTCACCAGTGTTAATGTGATTCCTCACTGTGTTGAAAGCTGCAAGAAGGGGCTGGACAATGGTTTGATGGTTGCAAGTGCATCAGCAAACTTGCACAATTGTGATGACATGTGACTGAGTGTGACCCATGTGATCCTGACACGGGGCAGTGATGTGACAGCACATACGCTCATCACGTGAAAACATTTGCCACGGAAAGCATATCATCGACGCCGAGTTAACTACTAAGTATATATGTTCTTCTCACTGCAACCACTCGAGTTGAATACTATGTGTCATAGTTTTGTGTTTGTGACATTGCATGATATGAGTGACCTCTGTTAGCAGAAATATGAGCACGCTGCGCCGACCTCAGGCTGGGCATAGCTTATCCATATTTGGTCGTGACTGACTACTGTGGCCGTGACTGACTACAGTAGATATTCGTTTCATCGCCGCCACTCGGGTGATATGTAGCCATATCATAGTTGCATTTCTGTAACATTATATGATAAGTCTGTGATACTGCGTGATGTGGGAGACCCCTTTTGCTGAAAATAAGTACATGCGATTTCGGTCACAGTAAGGAACATCAAGTGTTGCGAGCTGTAATGATTGATGTTACCAGTAACTACAGTGTATCATAGCCTTCCTTAGTGAGAATATCATCGTCGAGTTCTTCACCATCATCGGCAACCAATGAGTCCTCTTCTTCCTCTGCATCAACTGGATCATCAACCTCCTCGCCTCCATCACCTGGGTGTTCCCCCAGCTCATCTGGCTCGTCCTCCATATCTTCACCACCAAGCGATTCATCGTCGGAATTTGCGTCATCGCTTGCTTCGGCCTCTTCTGTTTCCTCATTTTCATCCTGTTCTATGTCACCTCCATCTGCACGAAGGAACCCGTCCCACTGCCTAGATCCTTTGTGTCCGATCCCACCACCCCGAAACCGCATGAACATGTCACAGTCAACAAATCTGTTTGAAGATTAGTAGCTAGAATGACATAGTATAGAATGCTTACATATTTACATCGAAAAGACACCAGTCCTTGTCGTTCTCATCCTCTTTCCGTATGAATGATGGCCCAAGTAAGTTCTCAGTCACACCATTTCGGTATGAAGGGATCAAATGGACACCCCGGATCACATCAGTCGGATCGAGGAACCCAAATGCGTCTGGATCATCCTCAGGTAAGAAACTGACCTTTGGCAGCCGACGGGCACCAAATCCAGCAGGTAAGCTTGTGTTGCGTCCAAACCAGCGGACAAACAAGACATCAAATCGTTGGAGCTCTGAACCATCCTGCCCATTTCTGTAGAAGCGGATATTGACGTGAAATATCATAACGACGTGGGCATACCAATATGGGTGACGTTCCTCATCTGTTTCCTGTGAAAGCACCATGACGTCCGGATGAGAACGGACTGTAACGCTATCCTGTTCTCGCCGTAAGTCATATGTAGTGTAATTGATTCGGCAGACCCTGTGCAGGTGGATCTTGTCTTCAGCGATCACAACGGAATCACGTTCGTCATCAGAGAACTGGAGTTCATCGCCTGTATACTGTATACCATATAGTCGTCTGAGCAGATGATTCTGGAGCTGAATACGAAAGTTCTTCACAGATGTGAGCTTGAGTAGGCGCCTCTTGCACAAATGACCACTTACGCGAATTGCAGGTTCCCCACAATGTGCATGCAACCATGCAGTGAGCACGAAATTCTCCCTGGACTGTTTTGCCAGGTAATAATGGTCAGATGGTGGGGTATGAACATGAGGCAGTCGCTCCGAGCGTGGGTTAAGAGCTTGGTTCGAGTCATTTAAAGCCACCTTCATTAATGTATTGATGTAACGTGCGCGCGATTCTTGCTTAGTCAATGAATTGACCATGGTCTTTTTATTCTTGGATGTCCTAGGGTATCGCCGCTTGATACATCGGTGCTGCAGCTCTCCCTAGGGAAATAGGATACTTTCAGGTCCGATACATCACACTTATCACTTACTGGTTGTGTTGTATAGTTATCCGTAGTGCCCATTTCACGGATCGTGTTGGGGTAGTCGCCAAGCGCATGGAATTTGTATGTCGTCAAGTTGAGCTTGCGCTCCTTACGTCGGAGTCTAGTCGTAGGGGCCTTCCCTGTCTTTGCTGCAAGCGCAGTAGTCCGACGGCCCCGCACAGAAGTCTCTTGAGATAGCTCATATGTCTGGTAGAACTCGCAGGTGGTCTTCATGAAGCGCCAGATTGATCTTCTGAGCGAAATGACTACTTTATCAAACAACTCGAGCGTATCAGTAGTATGAACACGCAGCTTGGCATATGCATGCCAGCTAGCAAGGTCGAAAAGCAGGTCTAAGACATGCTCATTGTGTGGCGCTGGAAGCAGCCCCTCGAAGCAAGTCATGGAACACTAATTAGTGAGTAGATCATGAAGTCAATGAAACGATAAAAGACGTACTTGTAAAATGTCCTCAAAGTCTCGGGCCGCCAATTTCTTCATGGCAGACACATTCTGATGAAATCTCCGAATGGTTGTCCGGCCAAATGTGGGGACTGCGCGGTAACTGAACCAGTATTCATGAGAATAAAAAGACAGTACCGACATTACATACCCTTCATCAAGCAGCTGGATTAATTGACCACCGTGTGCAATGAGAATTCTCAAAAGATGTGTGAAGATGGCCCTCCAAGCGCCAATCTCAAATTCATGGAGGAGGTCGACCACAAATAATTGAAAAAAGTTCACGCCCATTTTGTGTAAACGATCGGAAAAAGTATTCTTAGAGTGATTTTGTCAGTAGTCAATCAGTCTACAGGCATCGACACATACAATTGTTGGAACATGTGATCTGTCGCCCAAAAGATCACGAATACGCTCTCCACCAACACCTACCCCCTTCTCGAAAATGAGTTTCCGCGCTGCTTGAATAGTTGCCCGGCGCTTGGGGTCATCAATCCGAACTCTTTTCATGCGCAGCTTCATATCTCGGGCTGATCCCATCTTCATCAGCTCAGATTTCTTGATCAAGCATCGGGGACAAGGATGTTTGCCGAGAAATTTGATACCTGAGAGTAATACCCTAGGCCTATTTTAGAAAAGAGGCAGCGCATGAGAAATATAGAGATACTTCTCAGGGTAGTCCGCTGAGTAGCTGAAGAAACGGGGGAAGATGCGTCTTACCACCCCATCCTTGCACTCAACAACGAGTCCATGTTCATACACTGCCATAAATCTTGCATCCAATAACAGGGCCCAAACGGCCTGCATCAACTCCCGCTTACAGTGCGTGAGCACTTCCCTTGTGGATGGCTCACTGTGATGGTATATATAATGCGTTTGGAAGTCGTCTGGCAACTGTGATCTCGCTCAGTGATTTGGTGGTTGCATGGTAAATGTACTTACACTCGGAATATAGGCGAGGTGATGACAGGCGTTTGAGGTTGGTTTCGCGCGTGTATACTTAGACTCGTTTCCGAAAAAAAGATAAAATGGCCAGAGGGAAGCATTTCCAAAACTTGCCAGATGGGTTGAATCCGACCACACCATCAACGAGGCAACGACTCGTTCAGGGTCATCTCCAGCATTCCGAGGTAACAGGTTGATCTCATCATAGGCTCGGCGCATCTCAGCTGATGCGTAGGCCTCCGAGAAAACTTCCTGAACTCGCTCATTGACCTTCCAATACTGCGTGAATGGAGTTGCGTTGAATGTCGTAAATACGTCGTCCTCAAAAACAGACCGTATGATGTCAGTGAGATCACGATGATATACCCCACCAATCTCAAGCTCGGGAGCTTGACCTTCAGAGGGAAATCAGACCTTCTCTTTTGGCAACCTAATTTTCACGCTTGAGCATTTCCAACCATGCCTTGTGTGAAAAAGACTGTCCGCTCCCTCCAGGAATCTATCGAGCCGCTCCGCTTCACGGGTGTGAGAAAATCTGGCTGTATCAGGGGCGTGGAAAAGGGGGTGATTGAGGAACCTTGTTAATCGATCAAGCTCTTCTCCCGACTTTGCATTGGTACCTGAGTACTGGTACGCCATAAGAAGACCGCATGATGGGTTTGAAAATGGAGCGAGGTGGTCGTGGCAGCTCGAGGAACCTAATCCAGGAGGACCATGCAAGGGGCCTGTATCTGCACGAGTGCCATTATCCAGTGTTGGCACATCAACAACTTTACTTAATGTATCTGTAGGAGTATGAGTAGGTGGGCGAGAATAGACGCGGTAAAGTCCCATTGAATCAGGCTCAGTTGAGAACGGGGGGATGTCCTCAACAGATGACGTGGCCTCAGTGGAAGTCGGTGATGGGGGGGGTGAGTTTCTGACCCGACCACGTTGCTGGCGTGATGTAGGAGGCATATGTTCAAGGTAGGTAGCGCTTCCAGGCAGAAAATCTTCGTAACGTGCTGGCATGCGAATGCGGCGGCCCGAACGCTGTGATATGACAGGTTGGTGTATAATTGGAGGGGGTTCTAGCACATTTGCTTCGATCTGTAGCCATTACATTAGTCGGCACTGAAGAAGTATGATTATTCACCACCTCTGGAATCTCATGCTCATCAACCTCAGGAGGTATAGCATGATCAAACCGTTCAATCGCTTGTCTGTCAAATGCCTCAGGGCTTGGAGAGGCAACACGAGAACGCTTTCCGATAGGTCTCTGCTGGAATACTTCGTCAGTAAGTAGGATTTTTGACTTACATTGAGGCTTGTGTGCAGAAAGCTTCTTCCGGGTGGTAAAAGATGCACCGCACAAAATGCAGTCGTAAGAGGGCATCAGTATGGAGTGCGAGGTCACACTGGAGTCCGGGCAAACGGTTTATATTACAGGTCCCTACAAAACAACAGTATGCTGTCGCAAAATAGCTTAGATATAGCCAAAATAATGAGAAGTAGAAAGAAACTCACTAAAATAAGGTGCTTGTCAATGTGAATACACCTTATCTCCATGTAAAAATGGAGTACATATGGTAGGATACCTACTTGGATCAGTCAAATCGTTCAATGAGGCAGCTCACCTCAGAGTCGGGCTCGGTTATGCAAACGCCCAGAGCGGAGCATTGTTTGCTTCTGTTTGTATTGGCTGTGAACGGACATCTCCGCCACTTTAGTTTCTCTCTTGCCATTTAATCACACTATGCCTACATCTAATAGCTCCGACAGCGAGGGCGATGCTGTCAAAGTACCTCGTTACAGGGGTGAGGACAACACGACCAAAAGGAGGAGCAAGAACACTAAGTAAGTGACATAAGTATTTGCGCCACAGTGACGAGATAACCGTTTATAGGATCACACTGGAGGATCTAAGCGAAGAAGCAGTGGCTGGGCGTAAGGAATGCCTTGGAGTAGCACGCTACATACCTCGCGCTCTGGATGCGTTCTGTGATATAAAGGAGGTCATCCAGACCTGCATCATATTCGATCGTGCACAAGAGGATGAGATCGCTCACAAGATGGCTAAACGACTCCAGACCATCATGTGAGTAATTCTCCGGATATATGCATGCATATAGGCATGTTAACTCCATTTAGTGATGACAGAACGCAAACTCGATACAGACAAACATTCGATTACGTGTGTGCACATGCTCCTTACCTGATGGGCCTTATCGGAGACAAGACGAAAGCAGCTGAGCTGAACATCCTCATGAAGGAGGTAAGTTTTGTTTGTTATGTCTGCAGATCGCTCAAGTGGCGCGTTTAGATGCAGGCTCTCATCATGCACATCCGCTCCGAGGATGCGTCACGCCTGCGCAAGTTTGTCTTCAGGTATGCCGCTCCAAATCCAGACGTGCAGGTAGTGCAACCTCCGGTGTGTCCCGACACGAAAGAAGGCCGCGCTCGGATGGGATTCAACCATCCCCAACTTGGCGCCTTGCTCTGCCCCGCCAAGTATCTTAAAGACTACCTTTTAAGCCCACGAGGGTAAGTATTATCCAGGCCTGTTTTTTTCTCAGTAATCATTGTTTCAGGATGCGGGTACAATTTGATGACCCTAACGATTCCGCAAACGTGATGGCGAATGTTTGGCCAGCTTTCCTATACCCTGGTGATATCCCTGGTGCCGATTATGACCCAAGTTCAATCAGCAACGGACTTTTCAGAGGCTATTTGGTTGAACGGGCGAGTTTTTATGATTCGTCTTATACTCTAGCTGATGTGGTTCTAGGTTCTCAAGCATATCTTGACCTCGCCTTCTTCTGCTCTCAACGAACGTGCAAAGGGCGCACGAGGCGGGAATGCTAGGATCCATGGGGTCAAGACAATTGATCCTGAGCATATTGCGTATGCTGCTATGCATGTGAGTATTGGATATTGCTACATGAATGTCGCACTGATGAAAACAGGCACGGTTTATTATCTCCTCTGTGGAAAAATGGAGCGAGCAAGATGGTATATTCAATTACCATGACTTCTATTACAGGATCATCTGTGTCATTCGCGAGACAAAAGACCGTAAGTGGGCGGATGGGTTGCTTGAGTATTATAATGGGTAAGGAGAATACACCTCCTGTTCGTAAACTAATACTCTTTCTAGAAGAATTTTTGGTAATGCTCAAGGGTTGGTTTCAAAGGGTCGAGCCATCCCAGACGATGGTGATGACGATCTCCTGGAAATGGAGCGTCAGTTTGAGGAGGCCCAAGCTGATGAATTCAGGTGTCGGACCCCTGCTGGTGAAGACTTAGAAGAGGAATGTGAGTGGATTGAGAACACTGAGTGGGACTTCTGAACAGCCAATGGCTCATTTGGCTATGTAGGCCCTGCCTCCAATGCGGCCGTCATTACTTCGACGGACAGCTCTTTTTCCGGCTCCTCCAGCAGCAGGTCTCTTGGCTCAGGACCATCAATTACTCCAACAGACGGCTCTCTTTCCAGCTCTGGGAGCAGGTCTCTCGGCTTGGGACCACTGATTACCCCAGCAGACAGTTCTTTTTCCGGCTCCTCCGGAAGTAGGTCTCTTGCGCCAGGACCATCGACCCTGAAGAGAAAGCAAGTTATAGACGACTTCTTTGATGACAGCTCCCCGTTGACAGAGGACGAAGACGAAAGGGAGAACGAGGAGCCGCTTACTAAAAGGAAATCTGGACGAGTTGTGAAGGGCAAAGGTACTACCAAACCTCCAAAGAGCAGTGGGCGCACTCAGAAGAAGAAGTAAGGTAAGTTGATGTTCCCAGAGATATCCCATTGCTGGCATAGAGTTATCAGGTCATGTCTCGTTCCGCCACCACCTGCGGTAGATTCAACGTGCTAGTTTTGTGAGTTGTCACCAAGTCAGCCGACATATGTAAGATTATCACTGCGAGTTGTACTATATCCAATGCCATGTCATGATCACTGGTGATATCACCCAGAATGTGTGATTTGAATATGTCTGGACAGGGCAGCGAAAATGATGTATATATGGATCTGGTAGTATATATCATCTGAATGACTGCTGATCTGAGAGGGTTATCATGATCTCAAATAGCGTTTTGGTACATTCGATGATAACCCAGGATTGTCTGTTGCAGCACTGATTCACTTTCAATGAGGTGATAACAGTTATATTGGTATATATACATATATCTAGACTTCGCAAGTTTGCTGATGTGATAATGAAGACATTTAGGCATCCATCAATTTTGATGACTGATGACTAGTCAATTTG
>JBBPMH010000947.1:0-13577 GCA_038090235.1 Pulveroboletus ravenelii
ATATATATTGCCTGACACTCATTTACATAAAACTAACATAATAGAACCATTTCCAGATATATAGAATCATATTATGGTGTTCCAGGATCCAATATATGCAACTCAGATATAAAGTCAAAATAGGGAGTGAAGCAGCCTTGTAATGCAATCTTACCAATGCCAAAACTAATACTTATGCACAAACATATCATCAATACCATTGGATCAAGACTTCTCATCTTCAAGACCTAGTTTCGCACAAAGCAATTTGCTAATGCTATTTATACAATACACTGTCATCTCTATTCATACAAAGTAAACAATAGCCAGATGATAGATATTTTTTTTGTTACCATCCCTGTGCACATAGTTGAATATGCACTTCTCACAGAGACAGCTTATTTTGCCAGCTCTGACACAAAGGTAAGTATCATTATTGCTAATTGCTGATATCTCATATTTTTTTTTTCCAGAGACAATCACTATCTAACACAAGTGTAAAAAGTCACTGGTAAGCAGATGCGCATCCATTTCTACAATATATGCTGGCTGCATGAATATAAATATAAGCATAGTACAGAGTCTGCAACTGACTTATATTGATCTCACAAAAAGCTCAGATGAAGAGTAGAGTGGAAAAGTTGAAAGAGTATCGGGCTCAAGTGAAATTTCCTCTGAATTTCCCAAAATAAAGCTATCTTGCATACACTTCTATCTTCACTCATGGGTTATGCCTGAGCACTAATAAAACACTTTTTGCAGCCTTTCAATTTACTAGCAAAACACCATAAGCAACTGCTAGTAGCATCATTCTTGAAACCTCTGAAGTTTATTGAACAGCTAAAGTTTTGAAATAGTAGCTGTGCTCTGCAGAAAGCTTAGTGTCTAATCACTATATTGCTACTAGCCATTACCTGCAGGAAGCTTAGTGTCTAATCACTAAGGTAAAACTACAGTATTCTGGCTGCGATGTAGCACTGCTTACATAAGCAGTAAATATACTGCCACATCTCAAATGCAGATATTACAACATAAAGAAGATTAGGAAAAAAATGCATTTAAAGGCTACAAACACAAGAAGGGCATATACAAGTCATATAAGGTGTGGCCAAGCCTTGCTTGAGCAGGTATCTCAAGCCAGGAGCAGCCAGAAACAGTTATAGAGGTGAGATGGGCAGAGTTCACTGGTGTTGCAATTGGGAGAGTTGCTGCTCCCACTCAAATCAGCAAAATTACAAAGGAAATAACTAGCAGAAAGGTTTGCCAATTGCACACAAGCAAGATAGATGGAATAAGCATGCATTGCAATTCGCAATTACAAATGCCAAAAATGCAGAACTAAAGAAAATTGATGCAAAACAAACTATGCAAAACTATTGGTATCTGAGAGCTCAGATTCAGGTAAGCAAACAGGACACTCTGCACCCAGCAGGCACTCAGAATAACTATCACCAAGTGTATCATCCTCACCAGAAGGACCGAACTCTAATATAGTAGCAGCTTCTTGACAATTGAGAATTTTCTTCTGATATTGAGCCCAAACAGATGGGAGCCTGTTAGAGGTTACAATTGCAAGGCCAGTTTGCGAGAAATAGGGATCTGGTTGGTTAACCAATCGATCCTGAAGACTGGTGCCATGAATATTCGCAGGCTGCCAAATGACAACAGTATTTGGGGCAGGCTCAATGCAGATTCCATAGGAGCTGAGATAAAACATGCCACCTTTACTGGTGCTTCCAGTTCGACCAGTCGTCCAAGATGCTGCATATTTGTGGGGTTGGCATTCACAATGACCTGCCCTGCAACCAAGTTTCTATTAGCAGAAGTGGCCAAGAAAAAACACAGGCACCTGCCAACTATAATTTATAGCAACCACACCTTGGGGGGGTGCAAGCAATCCTGTTGAAAATCTGGCAGAGTCACCTTCTCCTGCAATGACAGTATAGGGCCCAGTCTTAGAAGCATCAGGATGAGCAGGGTTGCCGCCCATGCGAACAATCCCAGTCCGCTGGAAAAAATGCTCGAAATCTTCAAGAACATCGGAAGGTGCAGTTTTCTGGAGCATATTCCAAAATAGCGCAAAAACAGCACTAGATCTGGAATCCAGCTCCTCGGCGAGTTCAGGAGAAGGTCTTGACAAAAGGTTGCTGACCCAATCAAACTTTGGTGCGCTGAGAGCACCTGCACCATAACCAACCAAGGCAAGCTTTCCAGGATCTTCTAGCTTGATTCGCACTTAAACCTAGGTGCTTAGCAGAAGTAAAGAACAGCGCACCCGAACACTCCGCTTGTGGGCCACAACTTCGCGAACTACTCCATCAACCCAGTCAAGCACCCCCGGATCCCGGCAGAACCCCCGGATAACCATCAAAACCAGCTCCCCAGTTTTTGCATCCCGGATAATTGCCTGAGAATCAGAGAAGACAGTCCGCTGCAGGAACTTGGGTTCGATCTTGAGGAGAGGGTGCCTTTTCTTTCGCTTGTCGGCTTGCTTTCCCCGGGTTAGAGTGGCATCCCACCTGGTTCGCACTCGGTCGTTTTCGTACCACCAAAAACCTTTTGGAGGGTATGCTTGCTCAAGTTTTGGAAGAAAGGTTGTTGGGAAAGACCCAACAAACTCCAAGCGCTTGGCGCTGCCGAAATTCAAGCGGAGGCGCTCAGTGAGAATGGCCTTCGACACCTTTGCGCGCAGCCTCTGAGCCCGATATTCTTTCCACGCTGCAAACAGAGCTTGAAGTTTTTCGTTGCCGGGATTTTCAGACCACTGCTTGCCGATCCATTCGATAAATTGAGCAAAGAGGTTGTTGCTGGAAGGAAGAAACAACTGGTTCCAGCAGATAGCCAATTGAGTAGCCACGATGGCCCGGAAATATGGGTATTCGGCACGAGGAAGAGACGAGATGATAAGGCCATCTCCTGCAGAGCGCCAGGCAACCTGAAGAAATTTTTTCTTCATTGCGGCGGGAATGCTGGCCCAGGGGAATAAGTACCGGCAGAACTCTAGAGGTGAGATCTAACCTGAGCGCAGCTGAAGGGCAAGGGTGCCAGGCTGCGGATTTCCAGGCTTGGCACTGGCACGAGCAACCCACTTAACCAGGTGCAGCGGGAGGGTAGGGTGCAAAGGGCGGGTCGAAGGCAGCAGAAAAGCCTAGTTTTCTCACGAAATGGTGGCAGCGAAGCACTGGCAGGCCGCTAATGAGCCAGGGGCAGCTGGTATTCACTGGTTGCCCAATGACTGCGTACTGACACAGCACAGCCAATGCAGCAGAGGCAGGCTGCCACCTGATCACTCACTAGCTGCAGTGCAGCAGCCAAAGACTGGAAATGCAGCTGCTTTCAAGAGCAGGAAAGAGCAGGACTTGCACCAGCGCGCTTGGAGAACTTAAGGCTGAGCAAGGAAGGGTGAGTAAATAGTTGGAGAAAATGGTTGCGCCTATGCCTCTGCCCTTTACCTTCCCACAGTCTATCAATATCACGCGCAATCTCTGCGGGGGTGCAGTCACCTCGAGCGAGATTCTTGCCAGGCGCCATGTTGATATGGTTGGCCTGATGCTTCCTCCTGGCCTGGAGAAGTCGAAACCGATAACTGGTGCGTATGGAACTCGCAGGTAACTCAGCTTGCAATGCCAGGCCAGGGAAGACGAGCGGCATGCCAGTCCGGTATCAGGTCGGAGGCAACAGCGCTAAGCTTCACAGGTATTCATAGCCACCTTTGAACGCAGATACCTCGCTCTTGCATTGCGCAGGCAGGTATGTCTATGCATAATCGATCTTATTCAAAGAGAAAATTGATGGCGCGCGCCAATCTGACAAGTGGAGATGGGTCACACGGGATATATGCCATGCTGCAAAACCGGGGGCGGATGCTGGTCTCCAGTATCGAGTCCACCACCGTTTGATTGCCCTGCTGGCCTCAGCTTTTTCCCGCTTCGAAAGGCGTCTTCGCTGCTCACACCCGAAGCTTGGAGACCAGGTTGCCTTTATATTCCCAGTCCGCCGGAGGGGGAAAGGCAGGCAAACACGCGGTGGGATGCCCTGAATTCCACTGGCAGATGTGGAAGTGCATCTGGTGCAGGAGTCAGACGCGGTACTGGAGCGGTGGTGCAAGACACGACCGAGCAAGGAGCCCCTTTTCCACGAGATGCGCTGGATGCACCCATTTCATGGCGAGGCAGGCACGAAAATGACCCCCCATCAAGGCGATTTACTTCCGCCCATCAACGAACGGCGCCGGAAGGATAATGAGTTTTCAGACTGCGTGCTTATCCACCTCTTAATGACTGCCAACGCATGCTTTGTATTGATTTGCGCAGCAACCAGGAGTAAAACGGGATGGTTTTGTCTGCATCGCCATGCTTGACCAGGGTGAAACCTAGTTTCCAGTGGTAATTACCAACACTGCAACGGAGTACCATCACGACGTGACTAGCCCACCTCTGGAAACAATGCTGCAGCCTATAGTATCGGTCCCGACCATTCTTGGCTGCGGTAATCAGATCTATGAAAGTGTTTAGAGCATTATTCAACAAGGGACAGCCCATGGACTTTACGATGGCTCTTGATTCGGATTGGATGGCATTGGATCGAGTGTCATCCCAGCTGCCTGGCCATCTGCAACCTGAATTTCGACCTCGATCACTTGCCACGAATCTAACGATAGCTCTCCTTCCTCCTCCTGCTCTTTCATCCCTTCAAGATTCATCACCTGCACGAGCCATTGTGCACCATCATCCCACCCCGCTATTTTTTCTGATGAGGGCCTGGACAGCATCCAGATGTTGGTTGACGACCGCCCAGTGTAGTGGCGTCGAGCCTGCGCGATTTTGATGGGTCAAAGCGCGCGGGAGACCAGGGGAAGGAGATAGGCGAACACGTCTGCGGGACATCTTGCAAACATTAACGGCTGTTCCTGGGAAGGGAGGAAGAAGAGACCATGTGCTCACCTGTGTGACCGTTCCCCGCGGCCATGTAGAGAACGGTGTTCCCATTGTCGTCCCAGACGCCGCCGAGGGCGTCGGGGGAGAATTTAGAGACAAAAAGTTGGACGTCTGGGAGTTCTCCATAGCGACAGTTGAGGAGGAGATCCTCTTGGTCGTCTTGGGTTGGCTGATGATCGGACATGGTGATAGAGAGCACACGTGGACGGTCACCGCATCAGAGTCTTTTTGATGCAGACGAACCACGTGACTTGGGTAGCGCTACCTCTGCTCGCCTTTATCCGGCTTGGATTGTCTTGTCCTCACTGCTCTTCTTCCTCTATATATCACCCATGATCCACTCAATATCCCATCCCATTTTCCCATCTTACCCCTGCATTGGCGTGACAAATGGCGCACGTATCTCCCACCGTCTATCTCGTTTGGGCATCGTTATCGATCATGGTACTTGCATCTCTTCCCCTAGACTCGTGTCAGTTCGTCTGCTGATTATCTTTAAGCTTTGAATTTATCTCTGGTCTTTTGATCGCTTCAGATGTCTCAAGTAAGCCTTCTCAAGAGCGCGTTTGAAGGTCTGGGCTGAACCTCTGCCCGAGGTGGAATCATGGTCCACATTCTAGCACGTTCAAATGTGCCATGGCGGTCCGCCTTTTCTCTGTTCTCCCAACGTCGACGTATTTGATGAGGATGGCCTAGTATTCATCCTTTTTTGCATCATCGCATCGTATATGCTGTTGGGTTCACTATCATGAAATGTTCCTATGGACTCATGGTCGTACCCGGAGGCGGAAGTAAGTCCTGACGGATTTTTATGCATCGATTCTGACAAAATGCTAGTTTTCCCCGCACCCTGTCGATTGTGGAGTGAGACTGCGCAGCGCGCGGCATTACCGTTATACCTCTCGTACTCCGTGTGGGGACTCGAGATGCGAGTGCCCCATCCGTTATCCTTGGACACTCAATGGACTTCGCCCTAGGGTGACGCATCTGGAAGGTACACGTGTTCATGCGCAGGGTTGATATAATCGCCGGCTTATCGTTTGATGACTGCTCCGCAGAGCTATGCTTTTGGTTCTTCCTCGTTCATGCCGGCTCCACGGGTCAGCATTGGTTCCGGAGTCGCTACTTCAAGCTATGGGGCGGTCGGATCTTGTGTTGCTGCTCTTGCTAGCCTTTGATTACCATTTTGGCGCGCGAGGACGCGCTCAAGGTCGGTGATCGGGCGGAGATAACTGATCGCAGGACTGCAGTGCGAGGCATATGCGTTTTTGGCTGGAGGGCTTGGAAGTTTTTTTCCATTGACGATATGGTTCCTGCCCATCTTGTGGACCTTTCCCTCCTTCCTTGTAAATCTCGTATGGTTATCGTCGTTGCGCCGGGGTGCTCAGATGATGACTTTTTCTGCGCAGAAACAGAATGGAGCCGAGGGGAATACGTTGGTCCGACTGACCAAGTTTCATGAGCTGAACGCTCGTTGGTTCGTCATCTTCTCTCCTCTGGGTCCTGACTGCAGGTAGTGCATACGTGTCGTGTTCCGGTTTCTGTTCACCGTACCGCTGGTCATTCTTGGCATCGATGGTGTTCGCCCCCACCAAGCGGTCAATGATAAGATGCAAGTGTACTTAGTGCGCGTATAACTTGTCCTGGAACTACCAGCCAAGATATTTAATAGTCTCGTGCACCTCCCCCTGGCCCTACCAGCCTCCTTGTATCACCTGTCAAATTGGCTCTCTCATTGCTGACTGCTTGCAGCTTGAGCATATCTTGGTCTACTCTTTGTAGTAGTGTTCGTTCATTCAAGCCCACCAAACAACTTATATAGTACAGGCTTTTGGGTCCCGATTGCCTTTGCGGCATATGGAACATGCACTGTTTTGGCATGCGGCACCAGTACCATCTACTCTATCCTAGGTACGTAGATGCACAGATGGTCAGTAGCAAGCATCCAACAAATAACCTACAACTTTCGTGCACAAGTTTGAATACAACTCGACAAGAAGCACGACACCCAATTCAGTCTATATCACTCACGTCTCACGTGGTATAACTAGCAATCCTCCGTTTCATCTCCTGTAGTCGAACACGCGTTGCTTCCAGCCGGGTCCGCTTCACCCCCGTAGCCGGATCCTCGCTCACCAACTCTCTCATGCGATCAACGAAGGCATCCGCCGGCATCGTGTCAGCCATCAGGCGCTGGAGCAAGTTGGTCGACAAATTCTCTGCCAAAGCCTGATGCAAGGATTGTTCGATCTTCAGGGGGACGTGATCAACGATGCGCTGCATGAAGATCATCTCAGTCTCTCATTGCGTTTGTTTTGTTGTATATCCCCTTACCTTGCATGCGATGGTAAAGTATGCGCGTACATCTGCCATGACAGTCAACTCGTCATCGAATTGGTCCTGATGAGATAAGCGAGTCAAGTCCTCCGCAGTGAGACCCTTGTACCCAGATTCGGCCAGATAGTCCAAGGCGTACTGTTCGGATGATGATACGGAAGGGGAAGATTGGTTACCCTTTTCTTTCCCAGGCGGGCTGGGAGCCGTGTAGTCTCCGGGGTGCTTGCGGGCATGCCGATACTTGCCAAGCCACTTTTCGCGGAGTTTCTTGTACTCTTGCAGATTTTGAGTGTAGTTCAGGGTCATCTCAAGTCCCAGAGTCTCCTTGATCGCAACGAGTGCCTTCTGTTTGCGTTCTTCAACATCAGGACGAATGAGGTCTCTGTGGACGATAGAGTTTACACCAAACGTTCATAAGAACCTCGTTGACGACGCACAAGATCAACTGCTGCAGGACCTTGAACCGGCCAAAATGTATCTCGACATATCGTTGGATGGCATCATCAAGCACGTCGTATATGGATGTCAGGCACTTCTCCGCAGGCGCAGACCATAGCGATGTAAACTGCTTGATGAGACGAGTCTTGGCCTCGTACGGAATGTTACCTGGAAGTTCCCATGCAATTGAACTAGATGCTGCTTGTTAGACAGTACAACCAGCACGCGGAAGAGTAGAACAGACTCTAAAATGATCTTGCGAACGTCGAACACCCCCATCATTCGTACCCTACTATTCTTGGCCACGGGGAGCTTCGCAGGTGGTACTGGAAGCACCCTACAGACATTGTGTACGTCAGAAAGGGGTGCGACTAAACGAACGGGCTCCGTGGTACTCCAGAGATCCCATTTAAGCGTTTCCGTGGTCACTTCAAAGTTAATGACTGGTTCTTTAATGACCGGTTCTTCAGATTCGTCGTAGAATGGCGAGTATTGTGCAGGTTGTTCAAAAGGACGGAAATAGGGAAAGTCTCTCGAATGCCCTGGGCAAATATAGTGTAGAGCGCTCGATTTCGCTGTGCAAGGCCCTTGTCTGAACTTGCACCCGAGATAGCGCTCTTGAAAGCATCACAAAACGCGTTGACTCTCACAAGGACCTCGATTTGTGGATCGGTTTCCAGTGGCTTGGGTAGCGTACTAATCTCCTTCAGGCAAGAAACGAGCAAACGCTCGACATCCTCTCTGAGCTGTGGTACGCTGCATCAAGACACATTGAGCCTAGAGTAAAACCCCAGTACTGCGGCACCACGTACACTTTGTTGATGTGCTTGACAAGCAAGACACTAATATCTGACACAAACGCTGGGATTCCGAAACGCCCACGATCAGCAACCTTGCTCCAAGGTGCGGCCGTATCGAAATACTCTGCAGCGATTCGCTGGAGCTCTGATCTCGAGAGCTGCTCTGCCCGCTGAGTGTCATCAGGGAGACGGACACAGTAATACCCATGCTTCAGTCGGTGCTGACGTCCTTCAATGACATCAAGCCAAAACTTCCTGGCATTGACAGCACCAGCCCCAAGTGTATCAGGCTTCGTGAGGATTCCTATGTGAGGTCCTAGTGAGAGACGAATGCTTGTCATCATACATTCGCAAACCTATGGTGCGATCTCCGTCAGGATCAGCATCTCTTGCCAGTCTGACGGACTGTTGGTTCTGCATATCGTCTAAACAGATATATACTATTCAGAGACGTCCATGAATAACGAAGGCACTACATCTTACCGCTCATCGGTATGGTGGTCAAAATAATAGTGTTCTGTCGACTGATGTAGGATTCAGTGAGTTGCTGCACCAGTTCAAGCACCTCCAGGTCCTCGTTTTGTATCAGCCCTGCAGAGATGATCAGTACAAAAGTGTGCATGAATGGCGTACAGACCTGGTAGATCGACAAAGGACAAGTCGGTGGCATCAGGGTCCTCAATGAAGATGGAGATCACGTTTCGTGAAAACTTGAGCATATGAGTGAAGTCCTTCAAATCCTGTATACTCCTTCTATGAAAACTCTCCGGGGCGATACCCGGGTTGAGGATGGCTGCTTGTGCACGTCGGAGCCAGACATCCACGTCGCTCTTGTCGGTGATGGTGGGTCCGAAGGTTACCTCCCTCTGCTGAGCAGCGGAGCGTCCGGATGAATCGTAGTCAAAACGGAGCTTGATCTTGCATGACCAGGTTGTCGCGTTACTGGACATTGTGCACTCCGTAGGACACCTGTCGAGAAGATGAGGTCAAGAACGAAACGGAATGAGTTGGACATACCGGGTGCAGGTTCCACTGTCTCGAGGGACGCTGACCTGGAATGAATTATTAGGCATCCTGTATAGGTCGATGACACTCGATGCGACTTACACCACTAACTGCCTCAACCAAGGAACTCTTTCCGGCTGACAGGCCATAGTGAGTTAAGAGCGAACTCTAGTTCAGACCTCATGATGTCGATACATACCGGACTGGCCACCAATAACTACGATGGAAGGAAGATCGAGGACCGTCTCTCCGCTGTGGAGAGAGGTTAATGACATGGGGAGGCAACGCGGATCTCGACTCACCCCAATGATCGCAGGTCGCTAATGAGTTGCATCAATTCCCTGCGTCTACGTGCATATTCGGTCGACGAGAGGTCAACTGGTTCCCAGGTGTCTTCTGGAGGAGTCTGGCTTTCGCTTGGTATAGATGCCTCTGCAGAGGCGTCTGGGGGAGATGGGCTCGCTGCCTCTGCAGGGGCATCCTGAGGAGGAGGGCTCCCCGTCCCCGTCACTAAAGAAGCAGATGAAATGCTAGCGGGTGGGCGACCCCGCCTCGCACTATTCCCGCGCGCGTTGAGGAAATTCATCGATAGCAATGAGAAGGAGGGGACGATTAGAGAAGGGTGAGGACGCAGGCTTTTTATGCATCTCGCAGGTGCTGTGGATGCGGTGCCATAAGATGAATCCTCATTGCGACTTATGCATGAGGCATGTAACATATCGTTATCTTGTGACAATCATGCGGTGAACCTACAAATGGTGCCCAATCGGATGAAGAACACAGGATTCAATAGGGGGATGCTACCTTCTTTGTGGGGCGCAGATCTCAATTATTAAAACAACGCAGAAGGCATGCGAGATGGGCATGTTCACGGACAAGAAGCGTATCCACACAATCAGCGGCACTTTCTCCTGCAAGGCCCAGCCGAGGAATCTTATCTATTGCAAAAGGACTGTTTCGTGCTGCCAGGCGGGACGAGTTTCAGCCTTCAGTTCTACAGTGGTTTGCTTATCGATATAATCCCGTCAGTGAGTCTTTCATCATTCATGTAGAGAAACGCGGCACTTTGGTTTGAAACTCCGCACTTCAAGGTGGTTCTATGACCTAAGAGCCAGTGCGGTGACTTGAAGGAAGCTCACCCGCATAGGCTGTTAGTTCGGCTGGTAGGGTGCGTCAGCAATGGCACGTCTGATATGACTGGAACGGAACCCATTGAGAAGGGGATGGCGTACGTTACTAGCACAGCAACTCGCCAATGAAGTTGACATCGCCAAAGCAGCAAACCCTCAGCGATGTCACAAAAGTCCAACGGCTGAGATCGCTGAACGTTGAAACGTTGAACAGTCAGCATAATGCATGATGGCCGCAAGCCCTTGAATCAGAAGAGCGGCTTGGGTTAGTACGTGTTTGTCCCTGCTTGGACTTGTCAATGTCTCGAAACGGGGTCGCAATGTGCGTGTATAACCTGGAACTACCAGCCCAGATATTTAATAGTCTCGTGCACCTCCCCCTGGCCCTACCAGCCTCCTTGTATCACCTGTCAAATCAGCTCTCTCATTGCTGACTGCTTGTAGCTTGAGCATATCTTGGTCTACTCTTGTAGTAGTGTTCATTCAAATTAGCCCACCAAACAACTTACATAGTACAGGCTTTTGGGTCCCGATTGCCTTTGCGACATATGGAACATACACTGTTTTGGCATGCGACACCAGTACCATCTACTCTATCCTAGGTACATAGATGCATAGATGGTCAGTAGCAAGCATCCAACAAATAACCTACAACTTTCGTACACAAATTTGAATACAACTTGACGAGGAACACGACACCCAATTCAGTCTATATCACTCACGTCTCAGGTATAACTAGCAATCCTCCGTTTCATCTCCTGTAGTCGAACACGCGTTGCTTCCAGCCGGGTCCGCTTCACCCCCGTAGCCGGATCCTCGCTCACCAACTCTCTCATGCGATCAACGAAGGCGTCCGTCGACATCGTGTCAGCCATCAAGCGCTGGAGCAAGTTGGTCGACAAATTCTCTGCCAAAGCCTGATGCAGGGATTGTTCGATCTTCAGGGGGACGTGATCAACGATGCGCTGCATGAAGATCATATCAGTCTCTCATTGCGTTTGTTTTGTTGTATATCCCCTTACCTTGCATGCGATGGTAAAGTATGCGCGTACATCTGCCATGACAGTCAACTCGTCATCGAATTGGTCCTGATGAGATAAGCGAGTCAAGTCCTCCACAGTGAGACCCTTGTACCCAGATTCGGCCAGATAGTCCAAGGCGCACTGTTCGGATGGTGATACGGAAGGGGAGGATTGGTTACCCTTTTCTTTCCCAGGCGGGCTGGGAGCCGTGTAGTCTCCGGGGTGCTTGCGGGCATGCCGATACTTGCCAAGCCACTTTTCGCGGAGTTTCTTGTACTCTTGCAGATTTTGAGTGTAGTTAAGGGTTATCTCAAGTCCCAGGGTCTCCTTGATCGCAACGAGTGCCTTCTGTTTGCGTTCTTCAACATCAGGACGAATGAGGTCTCTGTGGACGATAGAGTTTACACCAAACATTCATAAGAACCTCGTTGACGACGCACAAGATCAACTGCTGCAGGACCTTGAACCGGCCAAAATGCATCTCGACATATCGTTGGATGGCATCATCAAGCACGTCGTATATGGATGTCAGGCACTTCTCAGCAGGCACAGACCATAGCGATGTAAACTGCTTGATGAGACGAGTCTTGGCCTCGTACGGAATGTTACCTGGAAGTTCCCATGCAATTGAACTAGATGCTGCTTGTTAGACAGTACAACCAGCACGCGGAAGAGTAGAACAGACTCTAAAATGATCTTGCGAACGTCGAACACCCCCATCATTCGCACCCTACTATTCTTGGCTGCGGGGAGGTTCGCAGGTGGTACTGGAAGCAGCCTGCAGACATTGTGCACGTCAGAAAGGGGTGCGACTAAACGAACAGGCTCCGTGGTACTCCAGAGATCCCATTTAAGCGTTTCCGTGGTCACTTCAAAGTTAATGACTGGTTCTTTAATGACCGGTTCTTCAGATTCGTCGTAGAATGGCGAGTATTGTGCAGGTTGTTCAAAAGGACGGAAATAGGGAAAGTCTCTCGAATGCCCTGGGCAAATATAGTGTAGAGCGCTCGATTTCGCTGTGCAAGGCCCTTGTCTGAACTTGCACCCGAGATAGCGCTCTTGAAAGCATCACAAAACGCGTTGACTCTCACAAGGACCTCGATTTGTGGATCTGTTTCCAGTGGCTTGAGTAGCGTACTAATCTCCTTCAGGCAAGAAACGAGCAATCGCTCAACATCCCCTCTAAGCTGTGGTATGCTGCATCAAGACACGTTGAGCCTAGAGTGAAACCCCAGTACTGCGGCACCACGTACACTTTGTTGATGTGCTTGACAAGCAAGACACTAATATCTGGCACAAACGCTGGGATTCCAAAACGCCCACGATCAGCAACCCTGCTCCAAGGTGCGGTCGTATCGAAATACTCTGCAGCGATTCGCTGGAGCTCTGATCTCGAGAGCTGCTCTGCCCGCTGGGTGTCGTCAGGGAGACGGACACAATAATACCCATGCTTCAGCCGGTGCTGACGTCCCTCAACGGCATCAAGCCAAAACTTCCTGGCATTGACAGCACCAGCCCCAAGTGTATCAGGCTTCGTGAGGATTCCTATGTGAAGTCCTAGTGAGAGACGAATGCTTGTCATCATACGTTGGCAAACCTATGGTGCGATCTCCGCCAGGATCAGCCTCTCTTGCCAGTCTGACGGACTGCTGGTTCTGCATATCGTCTAAGCAGATATATACTATTCAGAGACGTTCCCGAATGACAAAGGCACTACGTCTTACCGCTCATCGGTATGGTGGTCAAAATAATGGTGTTCCGTCCACTGATGCAGGATTCAGTGAGTTGCTGCACCAGTTCAAGCACCTTCAGATCCTCATTCTGGATCAGCCCTGTAGAGATAGTCAGTGCAAAAGTATGCATGAATAGCGTCCAGACCTGGTAGATCGACAAAGGACGAGTCGGTAGCATCAGGGTCCTCGATGAAGA
>JBBPMH010000948.1:0-13565 GCA_038090235.1 Pulveroboletus ravenelii
TCCCCAGGTCCCCCTAGCCATTGGGAACACCACCATCACAGTCCCAGAACCTCCCTTGGGTCGAGTCTACACTCGCCCCCTACTAGTCCTCCTGACCTCCTAGTCAGGATTGCTGTTCTTCAGCGCGAATAGAGCAGAGATGATGTTTGGCAACAATCAAGTCTGAGTGAGAGCTGAGGGAGTCGATTAATAAATTGAGGTGGCAGACTTCCAAGAAGGTGTCAATTAATGAGGCTAGGGGGGAACCAGGTGTGAGGTCATCGTCCATTGGAAGGGTGAGACGGGGGTCAGCGATGTGTGTCATGAGGAGGCTGCAGTATTGTTCATCAGGGAGTTCACTGCATAGGTATTGGGTGTAGATGGGGACATCTGGGGGACGAATCCCGTCATCGTGGCTGTGATGGAGTACTCGCCATTCACTGATGGTAGGGTGAGGGGTGCCAGGACGAGCGGGGGAGTCAACAGGGAAGGATAACGTTACGGAGGAGGGGGAGGTTGGTTCAGTTATTGGAGAACCTGGTTAAATAGGATGAAGAGGAGCTCGAACGCTCTCTGGGGGTCCCTGAATGGGCGGAACATCCGTACTAGTAGGCGTTCCTGCTCCAGAAGAATTCAGAGTATTCCTGGAGTTAGGGGAGGGTACGCTGTGAGAGGGGCAAGAGGGGGCATTGGAGGTAGACATGTAGCAGATTATGTAGGAGGTGGGATGGGGGAAGAACTTGGGGTGGAGGCATTTATATGCATTCAAGACGAGTGGGGCATTATTCATTTCTGACTCTGAAACCCAAGAGTCTTCTTCTGCTGAGTAACCTTTCCATCGGACAAGGTATTTCTGACGGGACGGAGCTCCATGATGCCATACAATTTTCTCAACTTCATATTCTTCTTCTCCTTCTATTAGGTCTGGTGGTGGAGCGGGAAAGTTCCGTCTGTGTACATTGTTTTCGCAATAGGACGATAAGAGAGAAGCATGGAACACGGGGTGGATTTTCCATGTGGGGGGGAGTCAGAGTTCATAGGAGATTGGTAATAAGACTTTTGTGATAATGAAGGGTCCTTCTTGTTTTGGGGCAAATTTAGGGCTGGTGAGGGAACATTTTAAGTTCTGGGCTTCTAACCATACCTTATCTCCTCATTTCCATGGGTTGAAGCCTCATGTGTTCCTGGATTTCATCACTTGGTGGGCTAGTTCGTGTGCTGCCAGGGCTTCATTTCTCAGGTGGGATAAGAGCTTTAGCCATGATTCAATAGCAGGAAGGTTTGTTTCCGTGATGATCAAGGGGAGAGGTTTCGGTTCATATCCCATCATGAGGTAGAACGGGGATTGGCCGGTGACAGAGTGGGGGCGGTGATTGTGAGCAAATTCTGCCATTGGGATATGTTCCACCCAGCTGGTTGGGTTGTTGTGGCAGAAGATTCGCAGGTAGGTTTCAACTTCTTGATTAACCTGTTCGGTTTCTCCATCGGTTTGGGGATGGTAGGTGGTGGAGAGGGCAAGGGAGTATCCGAGGAGAGATGCCAAAGATTTGGCAAATTCTGAGGTGAATTGAGGGCCTCGGTTGGATATGATTTTGTCATAAAGTCCGAATCTGGTGTATATGACAAGGAACAAGAACAATGAGTGCTCACTCAGGTGTAAAGCAAAAACACAAAAAAGAAGTGGTATTGCTGAGTAGGTCTAAGCTAAGGGATAAGTATCTATAAGGCAGGTTTATATAGTATATGGAGTACAAATAGAGGAACACAAAGGAAAAAAAGGATACATAGGAGTTGGTAAGGCTTACTGATATGATAAGTAAGTTAACAAATGGCAGAAAAGGAGCTATGGATATGAAAGACCAAGTATCAATATGGGTACACTGAAATGATAGTGAGATCCATGGGCTGATCCAGTTTATTATGGATCACAAGGCAATATAAGGTGACAATAATCTGAACAAGCAAATATTCTTGTGGGCTGCTGACCATTTGAACCACAAGTTTCCTAGCATGAAAGGGTGTCACAACTATGACAACTCTGCTTGCTCCACAGGCAATTTTGCTTGTTCTGCTTCATACTTAGATAGTTTTCCTCTTTGCTCTGACACTCTGTACTATAGCTCTGACTCTGCTCTGACTGTGGTGCTGGCTATTCCTAGACCAGTCACCAGTTACATACTCCATCTCTCCATTCTTTGTTATGATATATTCCTCACTTAGTTTACTCTGCCTTTCTGATCCACCTCCAATGCTATGTTCTCATACATACTGTACTGCCTCTGAACTCCTGTATATAAGTCTGACTAGCTGAGGACTTACTCCTCAGTTTGAATATTATAGTCTCTTATCTTCTCCTCTTTTTTTTTTTTTTTTTTTGTAACCATGTTTATTGTCCTTTGGGGCTCTGCCCCTTGGTAGACATTTACATCCTTTCATGTACTATGTGTTTGGTGTGCATCCTATGACTTCTCCTCTTCATTGTGACCTCCTCTTCTTTATCCTCCCTCCTGTCTGACAGATTCTGGCTCTGTTCCTTTGACCCCCCTCTGCCCAACCTCTGAAATACAAGGACCCAGGATCACCAGGGTGCAGTGCTCCACCCCGAGTTGCTGAAGCCAAAGTCCTCACCCCTCTGAACTCTGCCCAGTCCCCCCTTTATGTGCTTTCCTGTCAGAATTAGCAGCAGAGCAGAGCAGACCTTGATAAAGGGGCACCCAAGACAGGGGCAAATATGTAGCAACCAGTAGGTCAGGGTGTCTGTGAAGAACTAAGTAGAAAGGCAGTGATGCCCACTCAGCCACTGCCTAAGATATAGCAGGAACGACTGAATTCACCTAAGTAGAAAGGCAGTGATACCCACTATATTACTCAGTAAATGATACTAAATAGTGAAAACAAAGTCAACTCACCTCAGCCACTGCCTAAGATGTAGCAGGAATGACTGAGGGGAGTTCTGAGAATGAAATAAGAGTATATATAAGATGGGCAGAGATGTGAGTACTAACTCCAATCAACTCCAAAAGGGAAGTCCGGAATTCATAAGTGAATAACAAGAGGGGACACAGATCCAGGACAATGGAAGTGTTACACTTGATCCCGAAGGGTCAAGTGTTGACTCAGCTAAGAACAGAGGACAAGGAGTCCTGTCAGCAAATGGCTACAGGGAGACAAGGATGAGGAACGTATCCTGCACTTAGCAGGGTCAAGGGTCTGCCCAACAATCAGTTGGTGGATGGACAGGGGGTTCTGTCCAACAAATGGTTGACAGGAGATGGAGATGGAGGTCAGAGCAGAGTGCTCACTCAGGTGTAGAGCGAAGACACAAAGAGATGAGACCAAGTGTATTGCTGAGTAGGTCTAAGCTGGGAACAGCAGTATCTATGAGGCCAGTTTATATACCTAGGGAAGGCTAAACATAACAAGACAAGAAGAAACAAGGAGTACGCATAGCTGAGGAATCATCTAAGTAAGACAGTGAATAGTGAAAGAGAAGCGATGAGTAAATGAGAAACACTGGTCTGATATGAGAGAATTGGACAGGGAGGGTAAGTCCAAATGACTAACTAGGTACAGGGTAAGAGATAAGGCATAGGGGTCAGGGGTAGGAACAAGAAAGGAAAAAGAATCATAACAGGAAGTGGTCAGTGTTATGTTTTTCCCTTTCTTGTTCACTTTGTTTCTCGATTGTCATTGAACATTAGTCTCTGCGTCCAATTCTCTCATATCGGACTTGTAGCTCTACACTTAGTCACACAGTCTTTTATGCCATTCACCGACTGACTCATACGCTTAGCAACCTATGTTTACTCTTCGTTGTCTTTGTTCCATCTTGTTTCCTTTCCATGTACTATATAAATTTGCTTGTAGGTCTATCTGTCCCCTAACTTAGACCTACTTGGCAATATACTTGCATCCCTCTGCGTGTCTTCGCTCCACACTTGACTGGGCACTCTGCTCTTACTATCGTCTCCTTGCTAGCAGTCACTAGGCAAGACCCTTGACCTTGTACTATCGTCGACTAGTTATTGGATGAACTCTTGATCCTGCAGCCCACAGGCTACATCCCTCGTCCTCATCCTGTTGTAGCCGCTAAAGCTGATAACTCTCCTTGTCCATGCTTCTTAGCTGAGTTCACGTTTTGACCCTTCGGGATCAAGCATAATAAAAGGTCTAAGTTTTAAATAGTTGTGGCTAGCATCACCTAAGCCGCCAACATTTCCTCCAACCATCCACCCCAACGTCCCTCGTCATCACAGCAATCCCAGTCACCACAAGCATCCCAGCCCTGTCAACCTTCGTTCTTTGATAACCTTCTTGGACCAGCCTGAGAAACCACTAGAGACACCAACAACTCCAACCCTGACCCACAACCAAGCAAAGAATGCCGTTCGCCATCCCCTAATGTCCCCATCTCCTCCATTGCTGAACAACAGGAGGATACTGACCTCGCCCAACGTCTCTCAGCTGGACTCTCCCTTCCAAGAGAACCAACTTCCCCATCTCTGACTCCAACTACCTGATGACCAGTCTACCCTCATCTAGAAACTGAGGAACTACGTTGACAAAGAGATGAGTGGCGAGCTAGGAAAGGACAACCACCCCGAAGACTGCCAACCCCACCACTGTTCTCTCGCCCACCATCTCCAATGTCAAACAAACCTACTGAACTATGCCTCTCTAAATCAGAGGAATTCAACAGGACATACACCAAGGCAGTCCCATGGCTTAATTCCGTCAACATCTACCTGATAATCAACAAAGAAATCTACAACCATGACAACAAACGAATCACCTTCACCCTCTCCTTTATGACTAAGGGATCGGCCTCAACCTGGGCAAATATGTTCCAAACCAAGGTCCTGGCCAATGGGAAGTTTGGGACCTGGGTTGAGTTTATAGTAGATTTCAAAGCCATGTTCGAACATGAAGACACCAAGGCCCAAGCCATTCACTGAATGATGCACACTAGAATTCAGAAAACTGAAGATCTTAATGCCTACATCACCAAGTTCAAAAACCAAGTGGCCATTAGTGGAGTAACTGAGGAAGACGTCCTCATCTCCTTCTTCGCAGAAGGTCTCCCAGAAGCAGTCCGCCAATGAATCTTTGCCATGGACTTCCTCCTGGAGAAAATAGAATTGTGGTACACCAAGGCTGTACACTTTGTTACCCACTGGGAGCAAGCCAAAGCCTTTAACTCTGGAAGTTGAACCAAATTCACCTACTTCTCCCAGGAAAAAACCGCTGCCCCAACCCGAGACCCAAATGCCATGGATGTAGACATCATCCGAATTGGCAAACTAACTCCTGCTGAATGAAAGTGATGCTTCGAAAAGAAACTCTGCTTCTGCTGCCACCAACCGGGACATATGTCCAACAAATGCCCAATGTTCTCCAGCAATAAGAACTCCCCCCAACCTTGGCAAGTAAAAAGGGTGAAAACCGATGATCTCCCTAAACTCCAGGAAATCAAAGATGAAGAAGAGAAGAAAGGGGAGAACATGAAAAGAGTAACATTTGGAAGCTGGGACTCGTCTTTTTAAAAGGAGAAGTTTCTCTAATGCAAACTTCTCCTAACTCTCATGTATTAGTAGTAAGGAAATCGAAAGCCATTGTCCTCCCTATTACCCTTGCACCTAAAACAAAAGACGTTAGAACCCACACTGTTCTCAATTCTGGAGTGAGCTGCTCCTGCATCAACTGGGAATTCGCAAAGAAAAACCAACTTCCCATGACCCGACTTCCCCAGCCTATCCCAGTACAAAATGCTGATTCAACCCCCAACTGCTACAGAGAAATAAAGTTCACCATCACTGTGGACTTCCACTTAGCTGACCTCTGCTACTCTGAGGAATTCAGTGTAATGCACCTTGGAGAAACTCTGGTCATACTAGAAATGACTTGGCTAAAAATGGCCAACCTCACCATTGATTGGCCAACATATACCTTAACCCTCCCTATTTCTGAATCCCTACCTGAGAATGGACCAAGAGGTTCCCCCCAGGGACAGAACAACCCAACGCTGGACAAATGGCTGATGGAACATGCCGCCTGAAAGACACCTCGTCCCAACTCCCACCAAATTCGCCACATTAACACTGACAAGAAGTGGGATGAAGACCTTTACATCTACCTTAACTGTGATAAAGGAGGACAGTTCCCCACTCACTCCGAATGGAAAACTTGGGAAGAAGCTGAAATGGTCAGAAAACTCACTACAGCCACAGATCTCACCATCCACACACTCCCCGAAAAAAAAACCACAATCCTCCCCTCCGAATTCACTGACTTTGCATCGGTGTTCACCAAAGAATCAGCCAACCATGTTCCTCTGACTTGACCCTATGATCACCCCATTGAACTAGACAAGACGTTCAAACCAAGATCCACCAAGCTCTACTCTCTTACCAAAGAAGAAAAGAAAGCCATAAAAGATTTCCTCGAGGAAAACCTTCAATCTGGTAAAATCCACCCATTGAAATCCCCCCAATCCTCCCCTTTCTTCTTTGTTAAAAAGAAAGATGGGAAACTCCGTCCCTGCCAGGACTACCAGTACCTGAATCAACATACTATCTGTGACACTTACCCCCTCCCTCTCATCTCCGACCTTGTAGATCATCTGCAAGGGGCTAAAGTGTTCACCAAATTTGACATTCGATGGGGTTACAACAATGTTCACATCAAAGAGTTGGATTGCTGGAAAGCTGCCTTCGTCACACATAAAGGACTCTTCGAACCAACTGTAATGTTCTTTGGTCTCACCAACTCCCCTGCCACCTTCCAACAGTTCATGAATGACTCGTTCCACAATCTCATCGCTGAAGGCTGGCTCATCATCTATATGGACGACCTTCTCATTTTCTCCCCTGACAAGAAAACCCACATTGAATGAACTCGCTGTGTCCTAAAATGCATGGAAGAACTTGACCTCCATCTTAAACTCAAGAAATGTGAGTTTGCTACAGACCAGGTGGAATACCTCAGCATGGTGGCCAAATCCAGCAAACTTGCCATGGACCCCGTAAAACTAGCAGGAATTGCAGACTGGCCCACACCCACCAAAGTCAAAGACGTCTGATTGTTCCTTGGTTTCACCAACTTCTACTGTCGATTCATCTCTGCTTACTCTACCATCACCAGACCCCTCCTTGACCTTACCAAGAAGGATCACCCTTGGGAATGGTCACTGCCATGTGAAACCGCCTTCAAGGCCTTAAAAGAAGTCTTTCTTGCTGAACCAGTCCTCCAATTACCTGACCCCACCCAATCTTTCACTATTTCCACCGACACCTCCAAATGGGCAACCAGCAGGATTCTCCTTCAACTGGACAGCAATGGTGACCCAAAACCTTGCGCTTACCTTTCCCAATCCCTCTCCCCTGCTGAACAAAACTATGATATCTATGATTGAGAACTCCTTGCCGTCATCTGAGCCCTCAAGATCTGGTGTCACCACCTCTGTGGCTCCGCATTCCTGATTGATGTTCTAACTGATCACAAGAATCTCACCTATTTTTGGGAACCACACAAGCTCAACCAACAGCAGGCTCGCTGGCTTCTTGACCTGGCCAACTTCGACCTCAAATTCACTCATGTCCCAGGTTCCTCCCTTGCCGCTCCCGATGCCCTCTTTCATTGACCCGACCATATCAACGGTGATGATGATGACAATGTAGATGTCACCTTACTCCCCACTGACCTCTTCATCAATCTCATCGACACAGACCTCTCTGCAAAAGTGGTAGCATCCTCCACCTCCGACCCTCTTGTTCTCAATGCCCTTCATGCCCTTAAAGGTACAGTCCCCTCTCAATTTCACTCCTGCCTTTTGGACTGGAAATTTGACACTGGCCTCCTCACCTACCAGGGCCACATCTACCTACCTGACTCCCACTGACACACCATCGTCTCTGCCTGCCATGACCACCCCTTTGCCAGTTACCCTGGTTATCTTAAAATGCGTCAACTTGTCTCTCGCAACTTCTGGTGGCCTGGTCTCACCTCCTTCGTCCAAGGGTGCACCCTCTGCCAACAGAACAAGGTCAATGCATACCCCATGGTTGCCCCCCTAACCCCTATCTTGTCCTCCTGTACCTGTCCCTTCCAACAATTATCCTGTGATCTGATCACAGACCTTCCCCTCTCCGATGGCTTTGATAGTCTACTGGTTGTGGTCGACCATGGGCTTACTAAGGGGGTGATTTTGTGCCCAACTAAGAAATCCGTCACTGCTGAAGGGATCGCCCATCTCTTTTTCCACAAAGTATACACCAGGTTCGGACTCTATGACAAAATCATATCTGACTGAGACCCTCAATTTGCCTCAGAATTCGCTAAATCCTTGGCATCTCTCCTTGGATACTCCCTCGCCCTCTCCACCACCTATCACCCTCAAACCGACAGAGAAACTGAATGGGTTAATTGAGAAGTTGAAACATATCTCTGAATCTTCTGCCATGATAACCTGACCAGTTGGGCTAAACACATTCCAATGGTGGAATTTGCTCACAATCACTACCCCCATTCGGTCACTGGCCAATCTCCCTTCTACCTCATGATGGGATATGAACCAAAACCTCTCCCCATGATCATCATGAAAACTAACCTGCCTGCTGTTGAATCATGGCTCAAACTCTTATCTCACCTGAGAAATGAAGCCTTAGCAGCACACGAACTAGCCCGCCAAGTAATGAAATCCAGGAACACGCAAGACTTCAATCCATGAAAACGAGGAGATAAGGTATGGCTGGAAGCCCGGAACTTAAAATGTTCCCTCACCAGCCCTAAATTCACCCCGAAATGAGAAGGACTTTTTGTTATCATGAAAGTCTTATCACCTATCTCCTACAAACTCCGACTTCCCCCCACATGGAAAATCCACTCTGTATTCCATGCTTCTCTCTTATTGTCCTATCACGAAAATGACATACATGGACGGAACTTCCCCGCTCCACTACCAGATCTAATAGAAGAAGAAGAAGAATATGAAGTTGAGAAGATTGTACATCATCGTGGAACCCCGTCCCAGTGGCGATACCTCATTCGATAGAAAGATTACTCAGTGAAAGAAGACTCTTGGGTTTCGGAGTCAGAAATAAACAATGCCCCGCTTGTCCTGAAGGCATATAAATGCCTTCACCCCAAGTTCTTCCCCCATTCCATCTCTCACTCAATCTGCTACATGTCTACCTCCAATGCCCCCTCTTGCCCCTCTTACCATGTATCCTCCTCTGACCCCTGGAATGCTCCGAGTTCTTCTAGAGCTGGAACAACTACTAGTACGGATCTTCCACCCATTCAGGGACCCCAAGAGAGCATTCCAAATCCTCTTCATCCTGTTCAACCAGGTTCTTCAACAACTGGACCAACCTCCCCCTTCTCTGTAACATTGTCTTCCCCAGCTGACTCCCCCACCTGTTCCGATACCCCTCACCCTACCATTAGCGAGTGGCGAATCCTCCACCACAGCCATGACGATGGAATCTGTCCCCCAGACATCCCTGCCTACGCCCAATGTTTGCGTGATGACCTCCCCGATGAATACTACTGTAGCCTCCTTATGATGCATGTCGCTAACCCCCGTCTAGCCCTCCCAATGGATGACAACCTTACTCCCGGCTCCCCCCTAGCATCATTAATTGACACCTTTCTAGAAGTCTGCCACCTCAACCTGCTCATCGACTCTCTCAACTCCCACTCGGATCTGATAGTGGCCAAATATCGCCTTCATTCCATTCACACCATCCTCCACGGACACCTAGGATCCATTGGCTATCAGATGAGGCTGGGAGAGTACCTGGTCGACCTTGATCGCTATCTCACTGAAAAAGCCAAAGTTAACTGCCCCCGCTATCGCCATTCTACTACCACAAATCACAACAACCTCAGGCAAAACAATGACCCCTCCATCTCATCCTCCCCTCTTGACCCCAAGGAAGTAGCTACCCTAGAAAGAGAGGAACTCTCCTACTGGGGATGGCACCCATGGCCTCTTCCCACTTCTCACCCGCTGTACAGACAGGCCTGCTTTCAATGCCAACAGCTCGGACACGTGCAGGTCAATTGCAAGCTTTATGAATGCCCCACTTGTCACACATGGGCTCCCAGACATGCACAATACCAATGTGCCATGGTACACCATCACACTGGGGTTCCCCAGCGAACCCCATTACGTGTCGATCTTTCTACCATTCGCTCTCCTTGCCACCCCCCAAGCGGAACTTCCTCTTCATCGTCCTTGTCTAGGTGATCTCACCATTCCACACTCCCCCCCTCTCCGCCATCACCATCACCCCCCTCTCGCTGACTTCACTGCCAACAGCCTTTTCATGCATGCCCTCATAGGCATTCTGGGAGTCCTGTCTCTGTCCCTCCCCCTCATGCAGACTCTCCCGACGACGACCCCTTCTCTGCTGAAGCTTATAGCAACATGACTGGCTCCCCCGGCTATAGCTACTAAGAGTTTTAGAAGGTTGACAGTGTCTCCTCGCCTTAAATGGGGAGTAATGTTACATTTTTCCCTTTCTTGTTCACTTCATTTCTCGATTGTCATTGAACATTAGTCTCCTCATCCAATTCTCTTGTATCGGACTCATAACTCCACACTTAGTCACACAGTCTTTTATGCCATTCGCTGACTGACTCATACGCTTAGCAACCTGTGTTTACTCTTCGTTATCTTTGTTCCATCTTGTTTCCTTTCCATGTACTATATAAACTTGCTCGTAGGTCTACCTGTCCCCTAACTTAGACCTACTTGGCAATATACTTGCATCCCTCTGTGTGTCTTCGCTCCACACTTGACCGGGTGCTCTGCTCTTACTATCCTCTCCTTGCTAGCAGTCACTAGGCAAGACCCTCAACCTTGTACTATCATCAACTAGTTGTTGAATGAACCCTTGACCCTGCAGCCCGCAGGCTATGTCCCTCGTCCTCGTCCTGTTGTAGCCACTAAAGCTGACAACTCTCCTTGTCCATGCTTCTTAGCTGAGTTCATGTCTTGACCCTTCGGGATCAAGCATAACAGTCAGCACCAAAGATAAAGTTAGGGATGGAGGAGTAAAGTAGTAAGTACCTTGAGGGCTAATTGGGTTCCAACTCCTGGTACTCTGTTTCAACAACTCCACCCAGGGTATCAGTGTTACGCTCGATCCCAAAGGGTCAAAGTGTGGACTTGGCTGAAGGTCAAGGACGAGGGTTGCTATCAGCGAACAGCTGTCAATGGAACGAGGACGAAGGGCGTAACCTGCAGACAGCAGGGTCAAGGGTTCTATCAACAAACAGTTGATGACTTTCAAGGTTGAGAAGTCTTGCCTAGCAACTAGCTAGCAAGGGGACGAGGGCAAGAGCAAAGCGCTCAGTCAAGTGTAGAGCGAAGACATGCAGAAGAAGCAAGTGAATTGCCAAGTAGGTCTAAGTTAGGGTACAGGTAGACCTACAAGCGGGTTTATATAGAGCATTAAGAAGAAACATGACAAGACAAAGACAATCGTAAGGAAACATGGATTGCTAAGTGTATGAGTCAACTGACGAATGGCAAAAGGAACAGAGTGACTAAGTGTGGAGCTACAAGCCCGATACGAGAGAATCGGACGAGGAGAGTAATGTTTAATGACAAAGGGGGAAAAAGGGTGGAAACAAATGGAAACAAGAGTGAAATGTAACAATCAGACTCCGGTGCATGGCAACTGACCATAACTGACCATGCCTAGTCAGAGTTTGATAGAAGTGCTTGGAGTACTTCGGAGTTGTAGTTCTTGATAGTGTTAAGGTTTGCTTTGTTCCTAATTCTGATTGAAGGGTGCATGAATAAAGAGGGGACTGGGCAGAGTTCAGAAGGGTGAAAGCTTTGGTTTCAGGGACTCAGGCAGAGTGCTATGCCCTGGCAATTCTAGGCTCTTACATTGTGGAGGTTGAATAGGGGGAACAAGGGATGGAGATAGAATCTGTCAGATGGGAGGGAGTACAGAAAAAAGGGGAGTGTAGGAGTTATATGGTACATTGATTATGTAATGACACTGCTTGATAGTTATACTTCGTTTTGGGTGCACTACACCTTGTAACTATCCACTACAGTACTGAGGTGAGCCACTCATTTATTTAGGCCAGATCATCTACTTACATACATACCTTAGTCCTACTGTGTGCTATAGGTATGTAAAAAGACTTATGTATATAGGAGCTCAGAGGTGGTACAGTATGTATGGAAGACATAGCATCAGAGACAGAACTAGGAGGCAAAGTATCTAAGTGAAGGAATGGAGAACTAGGTGAGGAATGTAGAGGCTTTGCTAATATACTGGCAACCAGTCAAGTCATAACTGGCACTGCAATTGGCAACTAAGTACAACTAGCCCAGTTGGAATGGAGTCAGAGCTATGTACATCAGAGTCTATCATACAAAAAAGGGTGGGTGTCAGTAACATTACACCATATGACTAAAAATGCATGCACCTACTCACTCACCATCACTTACTATTGGTGAGAATTCCACCATAGATATAATCTATCCATTTATTGGCCCAACTAAACACCAGGCTCTAGCATTGCAATGATGCTTACCTGGGCACCATTTTTGAGGAAGTTGACTTGGTGTGACAGACCTGTTCAAGATCATCACCTTGTGCCAGCACTGCCCTGGAAATCAACATGTCTTCCATGTCAGCATGAACTATGAGTGAAACATAGACAGAAGCACAAAAGCTTATTCAGGAAGCCAGATGGTATACCCATTCCCATAGAACATGTTAAACCTGTGAGTAGGCAAAGACATGGGTATGAGATACCCATCATGGGTTATGGGTATGAGTATCTGTGGGTATGGGTAGGGGTATGGCTGTCTAATACCCATACCCATACCCATACCCACCAGGTGGGTATATACTATGGGTATGAGTGGGTATATAGCCATGTGTCACAGTGTATGACATATCATTATAACTCTAAATCCAGAATTACATAACATCCATCACAAACTTTAATATCTGACATGCTATCACATGCAATGCTACATTCTAGGATAAGGTTCTCGAGCTAAATATTTTCATGGCTGTCCAACCTTCAGTCATGTTCACTAAGAAACGAGCTACCAAGCTAACAGACAAAGCTAGAGCTGCTTTTGAAGGCAAGTCTACCTTGAAACATAAAAACAATAACACTGTTCTCACAAAGAAGTCATATCGTGGCTCCAATGTGGACCAGGCAAGTAGACATCACCACATTAAAACTGAATCCACTGAAAACAATAAGGAAGAGAATCAACCACTTGATAGGGAGACCATGTTAATCAGTGATAATGACAAGAGCAAGAAAGGTACCAATACGACATCAAACAGTGACTTGTGTTACAATTTGATTATAGGCGTATGGGACCCCTATTCTTTTTCCTGACTAGTATGCCCTACAATGCCTGATTGTCACCAACCACGCCTCTCCCTAGTCCTCTCTGGCTTGTCAACCGGAACCACTACTCCCACCCCACTGGTCTATGACCACCGAGCATCCGTCTATGCCTACCTGGCATCCGTCTATGCCTACCTGGCATCCGTCTATGCCTACCTGGCATCCGTCTATGCCTACCTGGCATC
>JBBPMH010000949.1:0-13556 GCA_038090235.1 Pulveroboletus ravenelii
TGAATGAATATGATTCAGGAGTCAGTGCGGATCGAGTCTGAAGATCGGCTGCCCTAGCAGACACTTGTAAATGTATAGGTAGTCGGTAATCTGCTTGCTGATTCAATGGGCTGGGATCTTGTACCGGCACAGGGTCTGACAGTATTCCAAGTGACAAGGTAGTGATTGAATTGAACACTCGAGTTGCATGTACAGAAATTAGCGAGAGGCCATACTGAGACATGAAAATAGGATCATGCGGTCGAGTGCTGGGATCCAACGTCCGTCCATTCAACTGCATAGGGTACTGGCAAATACTACGATTGCGGTCAGGTGGGAATACTCGCGCGAAGGCACACTTCTAGAATATCTCGCAATAATCTTCTCCTTTGAACTGGGTTTTCGAAACTGCTCTCCAAAGGGAAGAAAGCCTAGGGGAGAGTAACCGAGACTTTAAACAGTCCCCCTGCATGCCACGTGATATTGCGGACCGTTGCTGTACCATATCGCGATCATGAGCATTTGGTTGATTATTCACAAAATGCTTCGGGCATGTTGTGAGCTCTGGTGACATAGAATAGATGCTAGCACCCGAGTAGGTGCGGTCGCACTTTCCAAAATTCATCGCCAATTATATCACAGTGCAGAACTTCTATGGCCATCTTCGGCTTCTCGCGTTTACCCGCCTTCGGCGAGATCCGAACAACCCCGTGTTCTTGCACTGTGATGGATCCGGGTAATTCGCTGGTGTCTTGCGAGTCTTCGGATTCGCTGACCTAATGCGCTATGAGCATTTTTACAGGCCAAGGCCACGGTGTATACAATCTCACCATCTCCCGGACCACCACGCTTCCTTTCTTGAATCGTGGCGAACCATCATTGTAATTGATCTGGAATCGCTGAAAGAGTATCTCATGCTTTTGCGCAGAGACGGTACCCTGAAGTCAAATCAGCCTGTGTTCCTATCCGAACAGATAATAGACATCACCTTCAGGGTGGCGTGCGCCTCCGTGGTAGTCTGTCCGCCCTGCTGAACGAGAGCCCAAAATACGGTGTTGTAGAGATTATTTATGTGGGCTGTTATGCTGGCGCGCAGCCCAGCTCAGTGCCGGCGAAAACGGAACAAGCGGGGAACATACTATCAACCTGTCGCCAGGCAAAGTAGTCGCGAATCGCGCGCTCGTCGGGATACAACACAATCCGACCATCAAAAGAGGGTGGATACCGCAGCGGTGCATCTGGGAAATATCGGGACCAGTGAAATACATAACACGACGTGAAATAGGACGTCAGAGTGGATAATATTTTTGCGTGGCGGCGATTGTGTAGATTTGTGGCTCTTCGGAGGAGAAAGCTGGTCGAGCGGGGTGGGTTAGATGGCTTGGAGGATGAGTGGAATGGGGGGTTACCTGAACTCGTCGGACTCGCCAAAGGCAAGGACGATGTCTGTGAACTCGGCCATGAGGTCTTTGGCAGCGTGGTCCATGAGCTGCAGGGCACGCTCGTCGTTTGGCTTCGCAAATGCATGTTCGTCCGAAAAGCTGCATATCTTGTGGTGAGATGTCGCTTTTCGCTTCGTTGTGGGGAATCATGCACCGATGAAAGGAGTGCCCATCTAATCTACAGACTAAGAAGCAGCCTGGCAGGAGCGGGTCTGGGAGTTCAAAGTTGCGGACGTAGGTATACTTTGAATTGGCCATGACGGAAAGAGAGACGGACCGAAAAAGGCAATGTGTGGCCATGACGGGTCAACTCCTCACAAATGGGATCACAGTCAGTTCTAACTCACACCGCTACCTGACCGTCACAACCTCACACCACCAGAAACTTGCTCATATTGTTCCCCGTTCACCTTCAGAAATGACCACTCCAGCAGTCATGTCTACTCCTAACTCACCCTATTCCTCCTACTTCAGACGCCGCACCATCGGGCGTGCTGCCTCACCTCCCACCTGGGCCTGCTACGAGCAGATCCCCTACGACGAGGACGAGGATGAGGATGAAGACTACTCCGACAGCCAGTCTGAGGACGGCTCCTGCTCCGAGGACGAAGAGGACTACCACGCCCCCCATGAGCACGCCCTCGACCACGCTGCCCCTGCCGTAACTGCGTCTGACTCACGAGACGACACGCACGTCCAGAATATGGAGATCGATGAAGCTGATCGCCACACCCACACACCTCCCCCCCCTTCCAACGACGAAAAGAGCGCTGCTCAGTTCAAAAAGGACATCAAAGGAAAACAGCGTGCGGTTGATCCGGAGCCGGAAGCGCTCAAGAGGCACCGTCGCAAGCGCGACCGTCGTCCGACTCATACCCTCCGTCCCATCTTGACCATTCAGAAGAGCCAGGGCTTCGTGTGGAATCAAGTCTGTATTTGCTTACCCGTCCGCCCCGTGGAAGTTGGTGCTAACTAACGTGCCATTTTTGAACAGGACCTTTTTGTCCCCCCTTACATCAAGGACCGATGTCAGTCCCTTTCCTTCCATGTCGTGTTTGGCTGATTCTGATGGAATATTTTTGCCGACAGACGTCGCATCCACCTCGCCCCCTGGCTCTAGAGGCATCGTTTCCAATTCCTGGTCCTCCACCACGTCTTCCATGACAGATTACGAGGTTGAAGTGGTAGAAATCCGAATACGGGATGGTGAACTTTATGACATTATCCCCTAAATCACGTCCACGCCACGTCCACACCCCGTTCCTGCCTTTCCTCACGGTATTCAGCTCGTTAATGATCCAAATGCGGACCCCGTTTGGAATACATACATACAGAAGCTTCTCTTATTTTCCTGTTCATGTCCAACTCACGCTTTCCATTTTCCCCACCACGTTGCCTCTATCCCGAGTTCCTCGCCTGCCACATTCAGGAGCTCGAGCTACGGCACGTATGGCGCCCAGAACTTTTCCCTGGTACAAAGGCTGGCTTGTTAGATAACAAGGCGAATATATACTGAAGAATGTCTCTCCTTGTTCGTACCCTAACCTTATTTATGAACAACATCTCTTCACTCAGTCTCCGGAGATGGTCGCTATGAGTGCATCATCCACCTCTTTTATCCTTGCCAACTCCTTGAGCCGTTCCTGTTCGATGTCATTGTCCCTCGCCACACGATATGTTGGTTTCATGTATGGCATGTAGTCGAGGTGACGCTTGACATAGAAGCACATGTATGCATTCGAGTTGAGGCAAGCACCCAAATTGGAGAACGTCACTCTGGAATGAAAGGAGAATAAACAAGGTGCATCATATCGCGCGCCAACTCAACACGCACTTGTCGTCGTCAAAGCGATACCACTGCAAATGCTTGCATCAGCTGCTATCCCGGGAACAGCATGGGAAGCAGGGAAAAAAAGACTAACCTCGTCTCGGAACCGCGCAAAATTGGTATAGTGCCCGTTGTCCATCTGGCCTTCGTGATTAATCACCGCAAATAGGTCATACTCGTACATCGAATGCGGTCCCGGGTACCTGTGTCCACATCACGTGGTCATCAGCTACCACGGCATTCGACAAGACACCCACGTCGATCCGTCTCCGTCCTTCAAGTTAGCCAGATGTTTCATCACGAGCGTCGTGTATGGTGCCATACTGAGCGATGCCGGAAACCGGACCGGCGTGTCAATCTTCTGCGGAATTGCTTTCGAGGATGTCTTGTGCTCGAAACGCTGCGATACCCAAGTGCGTTCAAAGATTCAATGTACTCTTCCAAACAAGTGGGCGCACCTTGAATTGAAAGCTGAGCACGGGCGGCAACTTGCGTATGCTCAAACGCTTGACCGCTTCGTGTGCTTTCGTGCATTTACTGCAACTGTACTCTTTCGCGCCGAGCTTTTCGGGCTTGGTGAACCTAGTATACCGAATACGGTCAGCATATCCTTGGAGCATGGAGGTCCATCCATGTACCTCCTCAAGCACCCCGCCAACGTGTTCTCCCCCCCACCGGCCTCCCCTCCCTTTCCCCTCAGCTCCAAACTGATATCTAACATGGGATCAACCGTACTAGTCGTGTTTCCACACCGTTCACATGTCACATCGCTTTGCAACTGTCCCTCAAACGTTCGGTGGATGATACAGGTGCATGAGACGTTCGTCGACATACGGCACGTCATATGAATTTGGTTGAGTAAGGTGATGAAAAACTCGTGGGCATCTTGTTGGGAGTAACCTGACATTTTTGCAGAGACTTTCCATGTTGTGGTGAGGAACGACGTAGGCCCAAAAGGCGTCTGGCTTGAAGAGTATACCTGGATGTCAAATTAGAAAAGTAAAATAACACAAAAAGATAAAGAGATAAAAGAATGGTGACCGGATCCCGGATCCTCTATCACACGATACTGAAGGGTCACTTACTTCCGAAAACAGGCTGTCCATCTCACAGCAGGTACAGTCTGCGCGCTTGCACAGCTTCGCGTTGTGCCTGTCGCCGAGAAAATAATTCCGCACGAGTGGATTGTGTATGAGACATTGGAGGATGACGTTGAGAGAGCAGGTTTGTCCAAGGTTGAGTAAACCACGACGACCTGGGGTGAGATTGAGCGTAGGATGCACGAAAAGTGCCGGGCGACACCTACCTTGACAGGGGAGGGCAGTCGCCTCTTTAAGCGCGGCAGATTCGCTCTCGTTTGGTACCCAAGGTTGGAAAGGTTCTCTTGCTCTTTTTGCCACTGCGATCGACATAAAATCGGCGAGCCAAGTAACGGGATGACACACGCCCACCTTGAAACCGGGTCATTTGCTCCTCGATCACGATGATGGTCGATTGATACGCCCCGTCAATAACGACATCATATATGAAATCGTCGCAATCTGCGCAAAAGATCGAGCCAGACCGGGTGTCGACGCCTGAATAGGAAATGGAGAGATATGGTCGCCAGGCACAATCGGAGGCAGCGTGAGCGTTGAGCTCGTGACCGATGATGGGATGGACGTACAGAAAGAGTGGCCTGTTTCGTGAAGGTGGCTGACGACGTGTCCACTTGCCCAGCAGCCAGCGAAGGAACAGGATAGGCATACGAATGGGCGCGATAGAGCCGCGTTACAGATATCGCAGGTTGGCGCCGAGACCTAACAGCCAGCGAAAGATTAGCGACGTCACAACTAAGGACGGAAGGGAGAGCAGGAACAAAAACACACCCTTCGGCGCTTTGCTGGAGGAGAGGTATCCTGTATTCTACGTGCATGCCAAGCGACGACGGTCTTGTACTTGTTCAGCACGCCGTCACGTGGGTCCGCGAGCAAGGCGGTGAAGTGGGGACAACCCGTTGGCTCACCGTGCTCTGTGGGGTCGGAAGTCCTAGGAAGACAGCTACCAAAAGTCAAATCCGCGGTTGGGATGAGTTCATCGCCAAACAAGGTCGGCTGGATGGTATCCGAAGACGTCGTCGACATGCTGGCTGGCGGTTACGCTCCTCGGGTGCGGGTTAGATGAGGAATGGGAACGGGAACGCGGGTGTGTCTCCGTCTGGGCGTTCAATTCAAGCGAGCAGTCCCGTTCATAGGTGCGTCGAGGGAAACGTTGGCGGGTTCGCGCCTACCAACTGTGGGGTCGTCGTCGTCGCGTGGAAGTGACGACAATTCCCTTATTTGGTGGATTAAGGCGACGTCGCAGTGGTTTTGGACCTAAGACTACATGCCTCTACCTTTGTTCGCATGGTTCCATGGCAAGTTTTATGCGGAAAATCACCGACAGGGCTCGAACCTGAGTGACGCTCGTTGTATCACGGACAATACACTCTGCGTTTTCTGTCAGGCATACTCGAGCAACCGCCATGCTTTTGATATTGTGTGGGAGGTAAGGAGCCCTGTCTTTACAAGGTTGGTCGCATAAACCCGAATGCACCACAGGACGCAGAATTTTTGGCTTTCCGCGATCGTCAGCCTGCGAGCCTTCACCATGTCCAGTTGATCCCGAAGACTCATATCAGTAAGTCTCATTTTGAGCTGTCCCCATATATTTCTGTGACATCTTTCTGCCGTAGGGAGTGTAAAGAATCTGTGCAGACAGGATGCAGATATGGGTAGGACTCTGCTCATTCTGCCTTTTACATGTTAGTAAGGCCATCTCCAAGTAAGACGTATGGAAAGCATAGGAAACGATATCCTAGACAAGCTCCAGATTCCTTTGACACACCGCAAGTAGGTGCTGTACACTTTCACCGACGTCGGACTGAACTCCATTCTCCTAATTTAAGGATGGGGTTCCACATACCTCCCTTCAATAGCGTGCAACACCTACATTTGCATGTGCAGGCCCTGCCCTATATCTCGGCTGTTTGGCAGCTCAAGTATCCCATCGCGAGAGGCTGTGGAACGTTTGAAAAGGGTTTCAGCTGGTTTACCGAAGTCGGTCAGACCGTCCGGATCCTGGACAAGGGGTCGTCCGTTGGAATCCTCCCTTGTTAATTTCGCCACGGCTTCCATCGACAATATGTTGATCCCACTGCTAGCACCTCTCCGCTATCGTAGTCCAAGGGATAACATCGAGAAGGTAGCGAGTCGCGAACATCACCTGGAGCCTCCCTTTACATCTCCCATACAAGGATATGATTTCCTCCGAGTTGATCTCGGAACAAGACGTCCTTTCTCCTTTTAATTATTGCATGGTGCTCAACGGTTTTGAATGAACCATCCTCACTCCACTCAGATCATTCTATTTCCCGACACCTTTCCTGCCGGCGAAGAGACGGGACGCGGGCCGCTCGTACAATGAGCAGTAGAACTCTGATCCTCACGTATGTGGCTATGATCGGTGCTTGTCCTGACAATGTGCCAATACTTCCTCACCTGCCAACGGTGGACGATTTCACATTCGCATCTAGTCCTTGAACCACTTCGACGGGTCAACGGGGGCATCCGGAACTTTTAGCGCTTGCCGTAATTGTATGCTGTAATGGAAACAGGTCACTCAAAGCCCAGCGACAAGCGACACTATCTTACACATCTCCATTGTCGGTCATCGTCGGTGCTAGTGTATCGGCATTCTGCAACTTTATAGGGATATTTTTGGGGCCAACGAGAGGGGCACCAAGACTTCCTCCCTGAGGTTCTGGTACAACATTGCTGTTTGGGAGCTGGAGGATGCCATTGGCTGTCACTGACATAGGGTGCTGTCGGGTTTGCGGATGCGGCGGCCGAGGTGGAACTTGCCGTAGAACCTGGCGAGGAACTAGTTTTTGTACCGGTGGCTACAGTAGTGCTATTCTTGGCAGGACCATCACCGTCCCAGCAGGAGAACAACGCGCGATGGACGTCTTATTGCTATCAGGAAGCTGAATGGTGACACCATGCCGGTGGAAACACAAAGTGGTCTACGGATCTCAGCCCTGTACCCTTGAAGACGGTGGTTGGGTTAGGGTACAGAATGGTGTGTCCGGTGTGTTCCGTTGATGATCGTTTGAATGTTCAAACTGTGCGTGTGTAGTGGAAGAGCTGCTTTTTGCGATGGGTAAGTTCAACCCGCTTGGATACGAATTTTGAGGTTTATGTTTGCTTTGATCGGTAGAAATGGTGAGTGGTCAGATATCACTTGAGCCAGGAGCGATACGGTGGGCTATACTATTTTGATGTCGTGTTTGATGCTCAAGAGATTCATTGGCAGTGAACTCTATTCGCACAAATATTCAGAGATAAAACCCGTCATCTCGCTCGTCTGCTCATGGGACCAACTAAGTGACTCGTAGTGGGTATATGTGATGAAGGGAAATGTGCAATTATCAGCTGTGGACCAAGACGGGAAGAGTTTCTTCGGTGAAGTGGTGCGTGTTCGTATACTGAAGTATCTTGTTATCATTCAGGTTCACATTGTAGGGACCCGGTGATCTGTGGTACTTCCCCGTTGGGGTCCTCCATAGTTTGCAAGCAACCGGTAACGGCGACGGAGCGGAGTTTTTGCTGGTCCGTTTGAACCGGTGTAGAACCGAGCGTAGGCCGACCTTCGTCGCAACATCTTCGATAACGGAGACTTCGTTTCCTCTCGTCATTCTCGGTGAGCTCTCATTGCGTCGAAACACTACTATCGTGCTGAGATAGCGTGTACAGATCACTGGCAAGTTCGTGTCCACTGCAACTGTCTTGTTGGGCTGAATTATCACGCGCTAGATTGGTTGGCTTGCACACCAAAGGAGGTGATCGCCAAAAACTTTCAAATGGACATTTTGCAAAGAAAGCCTGTTCACTTTGTCGTCCTGCACCCAGCTCCCACTACCACTTCGCAGGCACCTTCAGATCCTCAGGGCACAGTGCCTAATCCGCTCACATACCCACTACCACAGATGCCAGCTACGAATTTCTCTGGGGGAGTGTAAAGATCGTCGATTCGACCAATTTCAAGGCTTCTGTGACGACTGCCGCCTCGGAGGTTTCCCTAGGCCCTGGCACAATGAGGTGAGAGCCTATACTTGTCCACGTTCGGCTTACCGACGGTGCTCGATGACAGGGAGATGCACGCATGTATTTCTTGAAGTGCTGCCAAGATTTATTGTCCGCTCACGTCATTCACAAGTAGCACCCCACCCAGGATGAATGGGCTTGTTTCATGTGAGTGGATTCGTGCTTGCATTTTAATGTGCCTTCATAGGTATTCCCAGAGAGGGAACTGGCCGCATGACGGCCATTGGCGCAGCAGCCAATGCTAGAACATGAGATTTCCACCATGGTCTATTTTCAACAGGCTTTCTTGATGTGTATTTCAGCCCGCAGACGTCGCTTACATACTTGCATCCTACGGTGAGCCCGGTTCGTCATGCTGATGAACCTATTAATTCTTGACAGGACACTGTGGAGAACATCGGAAACACCACTCTGGTATACCTCGAGGTATTCAAAACCGGTGAGGAGTCTTCATATTACTTTCCAACGATAGATCTTATTACCTTACTTCTGTAGTCGTATACCAGGACGTTAGCTTGACACAGGTGGGTCAACTCGTAAACATGTTTGGTCATGATGCATTCCTGACTCGTTTCGTGACACCTTCCGTGACTTGCTTTGTCTCCACCTGCAGTCGTGCAAGCCAATCTTGGGCTGTCTGCCGAGACGGTTGCAGCGCTCAGCAAGACAAAACAAGTTATCGTTCGAAGATCCAACGGGGCACAATTCCACCGCGTGAAGTGGGATGGAAACACAGGAATAGACAGGGGGAGCATCGTCCTGCTCAGCAACCAGGTCCTCGAGTGCCTGTTCCTCGCCGATTTTCAAAAGATGCGGATCCGGCCGAGAAGCTTGGCGGTGGCGATCCGGTCGCCTTCTGGAGAGAACCTGACTCTGATGACAACGTCATCATGTTCGAGAGGGCCGACGAGTTTCTCTCCACTCGTGATGCTCCAGATGCTCGCCGTCTTTTCCGACGTCTCAGTTGCGAATCGGGTCGAATCAGGCGAGACGTCGACTGCATACATGTCACTTTCGCCTTTCACATCGATGGCCTTGTTCTGCGTTTCGGCATCCCACACTCGTTCTTCGCATGGTCTCAACCACAACCCACTTCCCGTCACTAGATACAGAGATCGCGCACACATCGAGTCCTGTTGTCTTCCCAATCTCTTGACTGTCTGCATGTCGCCATCATTGAATCCCTTGTCATCCCCACTCATCAGATGCTTTCCGTCCGAGTGAAAAGCGAGCGCCCACACCCTGCCAGAGGTACCAGGCTCAAGGACTATTGTTTGGTCTTACTGAAACATCAGCAATATTCCAGTCACTCCTCGAAGCTGCCACGCACCAGCATATCCGGACGACTTCCTCAGTAGTGGTACGCAGATCGTTGAGCGTCGAAATGTCAAGGAACAAGATGTTTCGGATAACTCGTGATGCGCAACACTTGCTGTATAAACACCTCGCCTCGTTCCCCAATTTTGGTCTGTTTACGCAGGGCGCCGAGTGTTTTCGGTCTCCACTCTTACTCAGATCCCATTCTGGTGATTTCATTGCGACGGGTAGGTGGATGAGAACCTAACGTTGACGGATCTCATCCCGCTTGCCAGGCACAGTCTGCGATATCTTGGTTGCGGGGCTCGGCACGCAGAGTGTAGAGGCCACAGTGTTGAGGACAACAGCCCCTGGAAAGGCGTACTTTGCTAGCTGACCCGACCTCGGCCGATTACCATAGGTGACGAAACCGAATTAAATTCGCTTTCCTCTGCTGTAGTACGCTCAGATGAATCGATCAACTCTTGTCCGCACTGATCGCGGCCATTGCTTCCACAACTCCACGGTTAACGACGGGACTCGAGCGATTCGGGTGCCAGACCAACTGACCTGCCTCATTCTGCCCCTGAGGCAACAAGTTCCTACGCACAACACTCTTCCCTGCACCGCCCTCTGCTCCCCGATTGCACACCGGACACGCTGGGGCCACGACCACGATATATCCAAGCATGAAAAACGACCTATCAGCCAGCGCCAAGTAAAACACCAACCGGGTCTACTTCGCAACCGGCATCTACGGAGAAGGTCTACATCCAGATTCCTGGTATACACCATATCCCCGAGGTCATCATATTATACCCTTTGCGTGCTCTCATCAAAGAGCAGTAGGGTTTTCCTGCCACCCCCTCCGATATCACCGACACCAATCCGTCGACTGACGGCGAGTCGCCCTTCGTAAACTTGGTGCACCGTGGTGAAAGGTTAGACGACAGGTTTCTTTAGTTTTCCCTTGAGAGGACGCGCAGCCTATCCTTATTTTATTTATTTATAACTAGTCTATACTACACACTGCATGAAGATTTGTCCCGGCACTGTTCCCGCCCATCGAAGGGATCCCGAAGAACCCGTAGGTAAAACGTTCACACGATCGGTGTACGCGTGCGATCGCGATAATGCCCTCTGAGACAATGTCATCTATGCCAAAAAACATACCCCCAAGCCAGAAGAAAAGGTCTCAAAGGCGCTAGAGAAACCCAAATTCGAAGACACCCTACATCTCGGTGATCTAGAGGACGAATTTGAGGAATTCAAGTGTACAGGTGACGCGTCGCATCACGTCTCGTTCGACCCAACTCAACGATGACGTGTGATTTAGACTGGGACGATTCACAAACGGATCTGACACATTTGAACGCTGCTGCGCCTGGGGTTGCCAACTCGAGTGGGGACAAACTTTGGGAGGATAACATTGAAGGACGAGTTTCAGTGTACATCACGTGAGTAAGTGAACGCCTCCCCTAAATGACTGGTTTATGCTTTTCTTTTTTTTTTTGGGCTCCGCACCCAAGTCTCTTACTTGCTGTGAGCGATCATGTGCACGATGTGGTCTTACCGCGTTTCCGCGTCATTTCGATTGAAGAGGGGGTTGAGTTTTCGAGCTTGAAAGGTGAGTGCCCTATTGCTTATACCGGTGGCCATTCTCTGGGATGAAAAATACTTTTCAATTGGCGAGCGTCCAGATGTTGTGCCGCAATGTGTTCCTATATGTCATAGTTACCCTGATCATTTGACATCTGCTCCTTCACTGTGATATGTCTGACTGTTCATTCATAGACTGTCCGGCGTTGTGTTCTTCTTGAAGGATGACATACATGCAATTGGTGAGTTTTCGTTACTTTCCGACGCGAAACTGCTCTTGCGGGATGAATTGTGTTGTCATTCAAACTAGAGTTTCTGAGTGCGACATAGCACGATGCTCTTACCTCTTTTATCTGTCAATCCACTGATTCTTTTCTAATTTGAGTCTGATTCCGTGCAATGACCGAATGCTCATGTACCTCCCTCTTCAGATGTGGTCCGGTCGATTATCGTTGCCTAAGGGTGCCCGCACAAGTGAGTCGCTTCTGAGGCGTTGGTCATTGAATATGATGTATTATGGAGTTACCGCCTGAAGTCCTGCGAGGCAATTTTGACGACATTTCCTGGCTGTTTTTATTTTCTTGTTTCTGACTTTTCTCTTGGATTCACCATCAACGTGAGGACTAACATGTCTTTTGTCTAGTCTCCTTGGCTCTTTTCTTGGCTTTGAGAATCATCTGCCTACGAGGCTGCGCCAAGGTGTGTGGACTGGTATTACTTACCACTTGCACGATGTTCGTACACGACGGTCTTCGTATCATCATGCCGAAAAGGCCCGCTACAGCTCAAAAAATTTCGGGCACCCCAATCTGATTCTTCATCTCGATACGTCTCAAACTGCGTATTGACGTCTTGGCTTCGCAGGTGTTCTTACTGGATCATGCTGCTGGCGTTGGATTCAACCACAAGCTTCTAGGTGAGCTCGCTGTTTCGAGCCACATATTTGATTACTTCAATTTTTTGCGGATGAGTTTTGTCTGAGATAATAATCAACTAGAAGCTGTTTCTGAGCTTTGGCGCAGATTACAATGACCTTTTCTGATCCTTCCTCAATGTCAACTTTGGTTTATATCAGAAGCTGACATCTCGCACCAGTTGATATGATTACAGCGCTAGGATAACCATAACGAACTAGCTTAGACAATTCGATTAATTCGTCTTTATGTTTGAATATAAATTCAATGATATTGAAGGGATGGATCGATGGGGTGTTGCGTTTCTCTCACCTCCATGAGAAAGTTGTTGAGACTGTTTACAGCGGTTTTCAATTGAATGCGGAAAAATGAAAAGCAAAAATTCTCTCGCGGCAGCTGCCAGGAAGGACTCCAGATGCCTAGTGAGGTATTAGTAGTCAGTAATAGCACACTTCTTTGCTGTACCATGGTGTTGGCACCTGCCCCTTCTAGTGAAAATGGTGAAACTGACCAGGCTTTTTCTCTGTCTCTTACAATATACTCTCATATCAAAAAGGTATAAAAGGCAGGACAAAGGAAGAGAAGACAACCAAGACAAAAGAGCTTGTGTTTGATGTCTGTGAATCAACTGCAAACTACCTTAGTTTTTTTTACAAAACATACTTCTCAAGCATGGTCTTAGTAACTCTGGCCTTTCCAAAGAGAATAACTACCCTTTCAAATTCCTCCTGCCAAAGTATATTCTACTTTTTTGTGTCACTATTATGTGAGCTGACCAAAAATCTTTGATTATATAGGCAGTGCATTGGTGATGCAATTGATGTGGATAACATGGCAGATTACAATGAAATGGTGAAGAAAATCACTGAGGTGAGAAACCAAGTATAGTCTGAGTTCTTGTTAACAAGCACACAATTGAGAAGGCATGGTGGGTAAAGTGCACTGGATCTGGAAGTGAGTCAGTTTCTAGTGCCAGTGAAGAAAACAATGTAAGTAACCCAATGTTCTGTGTAACATGGAAGTTAACTGATGACTTCACCAGCTGAAATCACATATGGGTAAAGGTAAATCTAGTGATCTTGATGTAGGAGTTATATGGTGCTTTGATTATGTAATGACACTGCTTGATAGTTATACTTCATTTCAGGTGCACTACACCTCAGTAACTGTCCACTACAGTACTAAGGTGAGCCACTCAATTATTTAGGCCAGATCATCTACTTACATAGACTGGAATTGATCCTTGATAGATTCATAAAAGTGTTCTGAGCAAATATGAACCTAGAAACTAATATTAAAAATGAAAAATAATATATAAAAGACATATTTTAGATAGATGGTAATTGAATGTTTTTTGAGCCCTTGTTAGATTTCC
>JBBPMH010000950.1:0-13536 GCA_038090235.1 Pulveroboletus ravenelii
CCATCTGGTCCATGTTGCTGAAGGCAAAAAGTGGAAGACCACCTTTCACATGCACTACAGCTCTTTTGAGTGGTGAATAATGTCTTTCAGACTTACTAATGCCTCTGCAATACTCTAGAGGTTTGTGAATAGCATCTTCAGTAATTTACTTGATATTTGTGTCATTGTATATCTCAATGACATCCTAATCTATTCCTCTGACATTGAGTCTCATAAGAAGCATGTCCATGAAGTCCTCCAATGCCTTCACAAGCATGGCTTATATGCCAAGCCAGAGAAGTGCAAATTCCATATCAACTCTGTCAAATACCTCGGATTTTCCTGTTCAATGACAGCCTTTCTATGTCTCCTGAGAAAGTCAAAACCATCTCTAACTGGCAAGAACCTCACAAGGTCAAAGACATCCAATCCTTCCTTGGCTTTGCAAACTTTCATCCACAATTACTCTGACATTGTCATTTCATTCACTTGCTTAACTTGTAAAGACATTCCTTGGAAATTCACTGATAAATGTCACTTCACCTTCAACACCCTCAAGGCTGCCTTCACTTTCACATCCATGAACCATTGGGTGCCTGACACCCCCCTTATCATCAAGACCAACACCTCTGATTATGCTATCACTGGTATCCTGTCTATTATCTGCTCTGATAATGAGGTCTGCCCTGTCACTTTCTTTTCCTGCATGCTGACCTTTCCAGAGTTGAATTATGGCATCCATGACAAGGAACTGTTGGCCATTTTTAAGACCTTCACTCATTGGCATCACTATCTTAAAGGTTCTGCTGCTCTGATTAACGTGGTCACTATCATAAAAATCTGGAATATTTTACTTCATCTAAGCTTCTGATCTGGCAACAGACTTGCTGGTTGGAGTACCTTTGTCACTTCAACCTTACCATCCACTTCTGCCCTGGTCACCTTGGCAGGAAACCTGATGCACTAACCTGATACTGGGGTGTCTACCTCAAAGAGGGGGATGGTGACTATACTTATATCAACCTTCATAATTTCCACCCAATATTCACCCAGGAACAACTCATGTCATCTCTACAAGCAACCTACCTCCTTGACCCCACACTCCATGCTTCCATCACCATTGATATAGTGTAAATCCACTCTAACATCTGATCCTCCCTATTCTCCAACTCTGTGGCTCAGTGCTATAAGGTTATGAGGAGTGTCACACAGGAATGGGACAGCTATGAGTAAATATGCTCAGTTGTTGCATGGGATGAATGGACTCAATATTACCTGTGAGTAAATATGCTAGGTAAATGATAAGTACTGGTGATGTAACTGTATTGTAAATAATGCTTACCTCAGTTGTTGCATGGGACAAACAAACTGAGGTGACCAATTGCAGGACAGACTACATATACTTGTCATGCCACTAATCATACAGAGAGAGTGGCATATAGATAAAAGAAAACAAAGGAAAAGACAAAGACATAAAGGAAAAGTATCATTCAATGACAGTGTAAAGGCATTGGTGATATCATGTCCAATTAAAGTGTCAAGACCCACAGTGGCTGTGCGCATGCTCATGTATTCTGACACTCCCCCTCAAGCTGTGCACAGGCTGAGTTCCATTGTGAAGTGCTTGACCTTGGGTGATAGGAGTGCTTTCATGAAGGTATCAGCAACCATGTCACCTATTGGACAGAAGATAAGATGGAGCTTGCTATCATTGATGACCCAACAAATAAAATGGAACCACACATCCATGTGCTTGATATGGGTGTGATATTGATGGTCCTTGGCAAGCATGATCACCAACTTATTGTCTGAAAAGAGGGTGGGAGGTTCAGCAAGAGGTATGAAGAGGTCAGTGATAAGGGTGCAGAGCCAAAGTGCCTCCTTGGCAGCATGTTATCAAATACTAAGCAAAGGGGCAGTGATGCCCACTACATTGCTCAGAAAACAATACTAAATAGTGAAAGCAAAGTCAACTCACCTCCTGGGATAAGTATTACACTTGCACCCTTACCCTTTCTATCTATCTTACATCATGCAGGGATAGTGTCAAGTTGGTATCTCTGAGGGTAACTCTGGACCTACAGAGTTCAGACAGGGCTTTGACTTTATTGTATGTGGTGTGCCTTGTCACAAGTCCAGTGCCCTGAATTTACTAGGGGGTCAGGTGAGGGTCAGAGTGACCTTGTTGCAAGCAATGAAGGTTGAGAAAGGGCCAGAGGAGAGCCATCAAGGCTCAAGCAGAGGGTCAGAGGAGAGTGGGAAATCTTAGTTGAGTTTCAAACTGAAGTATCTATGATAGAATATGGAGTCCTATATACAGAGGATAAAACACCAGTCACTCTAGCAGTGTCATAGTAACTGATGGGACCAGAGCTGTGCTCCTAAGTGGAGCACAGGATCAGAGGGGGCTATGAGGGAGATGGGCAGTGTATATGATATGTAAGTGAGGAATGGAAATATAAGTACAGTAAAGTGGAATTAGCTAAGTATAAGTCCAGAGGATCTAAAGTGCACACTTATCAAGAATGCACCAGAGTTCAAGAGAAACAGGTCCAGAGTTGGGTCTGGAGGACAGAGTTGCATGGGATATGACAGATAGATTCAAAAGTGGTCAATGAAAGGAAGTTGGGTAATAGCTCACACCAATTTTATCTTATCCATATTTGATCCTTCATTGCCTCTATCTTATCTTTTCATTGCTTATCTTATCTTGGACTCATCCATCCTTTTTTATCACCAGTGGTGGTACTAACTTGGACTCACACATGACCAAACATGGACACAGATTGATTCAACAAAAATAAAAACAAACAAAAAAATAAGAACTATCTATGAGGCAAAGACCATTGACTATGGCCTTCATCATCTCACACAAGCTCCCAATCAGTAAATTGGCATGGAAGCAAACTTTCAATAAAGAACTGAAGGCTCTAAATAAGACCATGTTCCACTCCTCTCCTCACAAAGGCCTCACTCATGCAATTGATCCCTCTCTTCCCTCAGATGCTTTCCTAAAACTGGTCAATGGTATCTCAAAACACCATGTGTCCATTATATTTCAACTCTGTAGCAGCCATGTCAGTCTCAACAAACACCTTCACTACATTGGAAAGGAACTAAGTCCCAAATGCCCCAGTTGTGACTATGGACAAGAAACAGTTCTTCACTACCTACTAGACTGCCCAGCCTACACCATAGAAAGACACCACCTCAAAAGAAAACTTGGCCAAAAGGCAACTAGGATAAACAGTCTGCTAAGTGACAGCTCATGCTTAGCAGACACCCTTTGTTTTATACACTCAATGAGATACTTCCACAGATCACACAGCAACTTGACACCACTACCACCACAAACAATGGTCAACCTCCCAACAATCATAAGAAATTAGCATCACCCCTGTGCCCTCAGCACCAACTGGTTACCCCCCCCCCCAGCCTAGCACAGGCCAAGAAGCCCCACCCTACAACATAGGAAATGCAAATGGACAAGACTCACATAGAAGAATAGAGGCACCTCCACTTTTAATCACACACATGCATGTAAATGTCTACCAAGAGGCAGAGCCCCAAAGGAAAACAAATGTGATATATATAAAATAAATAAAATCCATCAAAGACTACCTGTTATGCTTAATTCAAAAGGGTCAAGTGCATACTCAGCTGAAGGTCAAGGACAAGGAAAATGGTCAGCTAACGACTGATATATGTTGAGGACAGAGGACATAGCCTGCTATTTGCAGGATCAAGGGTTCATCCAATAACTAGTTGACAATAGTTCAGGATCAGGAGTTCCTCCTAGCAGCTGCTAGAGGAGAGACAAAGGTATGAGCAGAGTGCTCAGTCAAGTGTAGAGCAAGGACACACAGAGGAGAGAAAGCAATGTAGATTGCCAAGTAGGTCTAAGCTAGGGAACAAGTAGACCTATGAGCAGATTTATATAGTACATGGATGATAAACAAGATAGAACAGGGACAAGTGAGAACAATCATAGATTGGTAAGCATATGAGTAAGGTGATGAATGGGAGAAAAGACTTGATGAGTAAGGGTGAAGCTACAAGTCCAATACAAGAGAATCAGACAAGGAGACTAAGTCCAAATGACAAAGTGGGTGATAAGATGAAGAAAAAAGATGAAATGTAACACTACCAGCAACTCCTTTACCTGGGCAGTGGCATGCAGTAACTTGCTGTCAAGCAATGCAACTATCCAAAGTCAAAGTCTGGCGCTGCAGAATTGACCAGTTCTAGTTCCTCCCCCTTCTCTTTTTTGTTCTTCTTCTCTGACAGATCAATCACAGCCACTGGGGCCCAGTTCTAGCATGAACAGCTTGGGTGCTCTGCATCTCAGTCAGTTGAATCTACCAGTGATGGATAGATACATACATGGGACCTTCCATTTCCCCTTCTAGCCCTTGGTCTCCTTTTTCCTGTCTGTCACCTTGGCCACATTTTCTCCTCAGCTGCTTGACTTCTCACACTTGGCCTTGAGACCTTGAGACCACTCACAGGTCTGACCCTCTGGCCCATGACATTTAATGTTCACCTTGATGCACCCCTCATATGGCTTGTTGTGGGTGACAGTGGGGAGGCATGCAGTTGCTCTTTTGAGCAGACAGGATGGCTGGTCACCTTGTTTGTTATCCTCATTGTCCAAGACAATCTGTTGCTGCTAGGCAATCCATCAGTACTAATTACAAGTCAGGAGCTGAGTACTTACCTTAGCTTACCTTACTGGTGCTCCCTTGGTCTCAGGTGATGTGCTTGGGTCAACACCAGCATTTGTCTCCATATCTGTAGCCATAATTGGTCCCACCTTGGCCATAGTTGTTGCCTTTTCTGCCTTTCTTGCCCATTGCTTGTCCTCCCTTCATTTTTGGTGATTCACTTTCTCAGCCTTCCAGTATGTGGCAGTTTCATTCATCTTCTTGATTTTTTCAGTGACTCCTGTGTCTAGGAGTGCCTCAATGCTGTGGCAGCATGCATCTTGTAAACATCTGAGGGCATGTGTCTGTGTAAATGAGTAAAGAAAGAAGATTAATCCACTGTTACACACCAGGGTATTTTCCCACTCCACTATTTACATCTTTTTTTCTTCTTTCCACTTTTTCTTGTTGTCTGGTACCATTTTTGTGACAATTACAATGCTCTTGCTAGCAGCCTTGAGGTTTTCCCAGGTGATGGTCCATGGGTCATCCTTGGGTGGTTGTTATGAGAATGTGAAGATTGTGTCAAAGTCAGACATGTATGGCATAGATGCAAGAGGGGATGGTGGTAGTATGGAAGAGAGAGAGTTGTGAATTGAGACATGAGCCAGTGGACACTTAGCATGATCTGCTTGCATTGTGAAGCCTATTGTCTGCTTACCAAGGCATATCTTCCCCAGGATCACATGACCAACTGGGGACAGTCAGTATTCAAGTCCTCTGCAGATGTAGGAGCCAGCAGCCTCCTATAGTTGAAGACCACCATTCCCAGCCTGTCCAAGTGTCCTCAATCATTCTAGCCACATCCCAAGTTCATTCATACCATCTTAAGGTCTGTCTGTCTCATTTTTGTTGTATCTGTCCTCTAGTCTCTAGAATCCAGTTCTGAACTCATATGTATTTGTCCAATCTGGTCCAGGTTTGCCCACTAGATTGTTTATTTTTACTTACCTCTCATCAGTTCTTCAATATTTTCATTCCTTCTTATGTTTTATAATATGATACATTGTTTACTTGACATCCCAATACTTAGAATCAAGCATCCCTTGATAGGGCCTTGAATGTTACTATAGTTACCCAGTCCAGGGAATGCCCAGATTATAAAGATTGTGTATCAGGATCTTGGAATCTTAGTTTTCTTACACCCTGCATCACCATCTGAATCATGCTGGTTGTTCTTGTTCTTGTTCTTGCCATTGTCCCTTTCATTTTCTTCATCATCTGGGTCATTGTCCTTGACCCTTCATATCTGGCCCTTGTCCTTGGTCACCTGTTGGTATCCAACCCTCATCCTTGGTTGGATTTTTCTTCTTTCCTTTATCATCATTGTTGTTATCATTTAGGTCCTCATTCTTGACCCATTGTTTCTCTCTTTAGCCCTTGTCCTTGTCCTTAACTGGATTATTTGTTTTATTGCTGGATCATCATCAAGATTTGTCTATTTGGCCCTAGATCACTGAGGTCAGTTGTAGCTAACCTGTTCTCACTACTAACCCTCTATAGAACCCCTTGGAATGAGGAAACTCACCCATTCACACTACACACTACATCCCCTATCTACTTTATAGTGGTATAAAGGATATCATGTCCAATTAAAGTGTCAAGACCAATAGCAGCTGTGTGCATACTTGTGTATTCCAACAAGTGCCATCTCTCTAATCCCTTTGATCCCTGTTGGTCCACAGACTCTGACAGACTTCTCCATCTCAATGGCAGGATTCATATCCCAAATGCCCTGAATCTCCCTCTTTGCATCCTCTGCCTGAAGCATGACCACCCCCTATCTGGTCATTTTAGCATCAACCACACCCTGGAACTGGTCTGTAAGGAGTACACCTGGCTAAGTATAAGGGCATTTGTCAAGGACCATGTCCAGTCCTGTGCCACTTGCATCCAAGTTAAGACTTCACAACACTGCCCCTACAGGCTACTCAAATGACTCCCCATTGTTATACTTGATCCCAAAGGGTCAGGCATGGACTTGACTAAGGATGTTGGGATGAGACAAAGTGGTCAACTAGAGTTACCACAAGACAAAGGACAAAGAATATGGCCTGCAGATAGCAGGGTCAGAGGTTTGCCAAACAGGTGGTTAGTAAGGGACAAGGAACAAGGACAATGAGCTGAGTGCTCACTCAGGTGTAGTGAAGACATGAAGAAATGGATTGTATTGCCAAGTGGGACTAAGCTAGAAACTAGCTGTCTATGAGGCAGGTTTATATATATACTGTTTGGAAAACAAATAAAGGAATGCAAAGAAAGAACAGACTAGGCTGACAAAGCAGATGAGTCATCTGTTGAGTAGCAGAAATGGAGCTATGTGTCAGATGGGAACTACAAGCTAGATATGGGAGAATCTAGCTAGAAAACATAAGTCCAAATGACTAAGAGTGAAACAGGAAAAAGAGTGGACATAGGCATAAAACATAACATTACCACCCAAATAGGGTAAGAGACACTGGTGATTACCTAAAAATCCTTGTCAGAGGCCCTGGAGAGCCAGTGATATTACTCCATCCAACAAAATCTATGATATCCTCACCATTAATTAAGGTAGATGACAAGGGGGAGTGAGAGTAAGGAGATGGAACAGGGATTGGGCAACATTGTCTAGGGTGGTGATGGGGACAACTAGAGTTGGTGGATGTAGAGGATTTCAATTGGTTAGAACAGGGTGGTCTGGAAGAGAAAAATGAAGAGGACAGGGGAGGGAACCTCCAAGCTGACAGTACAGGCTGGATGGAACAGGGAATGTTGTTTTGTTGGGCTGGCATGCATTGGTATTGGAAGTGGCCCAGGGCTCATTGGTGGCAGCAAGAGCAGCAGTAAGCAGGACAGTTCAGGCAGATGTGCCTGAGGCAGTGGCAGATATAATAGGTGTCACAATATTGGGGGTGGTTGAGAGAAAGCAAATAGCAGTATTCAGTCCAGTAAAGAGTCTCCACCTCTCAGAGAGCTCAGAGTTCCTCCTTGTCCAAAGGAGAGGATACAGATGGGGTGGTAGCCTGGAGATGTCATGGGGCAGTATCTTCTGCCAACTTGGTGAGAAACCAGTTGAGGACTTTGAGGTAAGTCCTGAAATTGAGTTTATATACTAGGGTTGCCAAGTTGGCATGAAGGTTATTTTGGGCAGAGGTGAGGATAGGTATATACATATATGTCAAGCCCACCATGGGTATAAAGGTGGGAGATAACAAGGCCAAAACTGGCCAGCTGGGAAAAGGCCCCAGTGAGTATAGTGAGGGGAGATTCTTTCTCCAGATCAAAGTTTAGAGGGCAGGCAAGATGGGAATCAGTGAGATGTGCCAGAAAGAGGCCAACATATTAGGTATCTGGGGAGCCTTGGTGGAGGTAGTGGCCATAGAACAGAATGCACAGGGAGATGATGTCAGGATCTGCACTGCTCTGCTGCTAACTCTGACTGGAGAGTGCATAAAGGGGGGACTGTGTAAAGTTCAGAAGGGTGAAGACTTCAGCTTCAGTAACTCAGGGTGGAGCACTGCACCCTGGCAATCTGGGGTTCTCATATTTCAGAGGTCAGGCAGGAGGGAGTCAAAGGGACAGAGACAGAAGGAAGGACAGAGAAAAGGAGGATCACAGTGAAGAGGAAAAGACTAGAGACTTCAATATTCAAACTGAGGAGTAAGTTCTCAGTGGATTGGATTTATATACAGGAGATCAGAGGTAGTATAGTATGTATGAGAACATAGCATTGGAGGCAGAACAAGAAGGCTGAACACTTAAGCAAGGAATGGAGAGCCTAAGCAAAGAATGGAGACTAAGCAAGGAATGCATCATAAATGGAGAATGGAGAGACAGTAATATACCAGCTACTGGTCAAGTACTAACCAGCACTGGAGTCAGAGCAGAGTCAGAGCTATAGTATAGAGTGTCAGAGAGAAGGAAAAGTGTCTAAGTATGAAGTGGAGGAAGCAGAATTAAGTGCAGACAGAGTGGAGGTGTCACAGTCATGACAGGTGATATCTCCTACTATGCAATAAAGCCATCCAACTGATGAGATTTCCTGCACAGATTTAACCAGACTATCTCTGAGCTCAGGCAAGGGAGTTTCAAAGCAAGCTGGGAGAGCAGGATCACCAGCAGGGATACTGGAGGTAGGTGTGGAGGGGGGGGTTGGCATCAATACCAAAGAGAAGGAGAGGGTTTCAGTGATGACAGAGGTGCAGTTGGCAACAGGTTTCAGAGGAATAAGAGAAGTAGCAGTGGTGGGGCAAGTGATAAAAGACATTTTTTTGATGAAGTGAGAGGACAGTGAGGAGGGAAAGGCCTTGGGGTGGAGTTTCTTATAGGCCTCCAGGGTTTGCTTGGTATTAGCAAATTCAGACTCTCAAAGCCACAAGTCTTCCTTGATTGAGTAACCCTTCTTTCAGACAAGATATTGCTGATGGGACAGGGTTCCACAATGTTATATGATCTTCTCAACTTCATATTCCTCTTCTCCTTCTACTAGCTCCAGGGATGAAGCTGGGAAACTTGGTCCATATATGTCATTTTCACAATAGGGTGATAAGAGAGATGTGTGGAACATGGAGTGGATTTTCCACATTTTTGGGAGCCAAAGCTCATATATGATGGGGGATAGAATTCAGGTGATAGTAAAGGGTCCCTCATGCTTGGGGGTGAATTTAGGGCTAGTGAGGGAACATTTCAGGTTTTGAGCTTCTAACCAAACCTTGTCTCCATATTTCCAGGGAACAAAGCCACCTGTGTTTCATGATTTCATCACCTGATGGACTAATTCATGGGCAGTGAGGGCTTCATTTCCCATGTGAGATAAGGCCTTAAGCTGTGATTCAACTGCTGGGAGAGGGGTTTTGGCCAGTACTGAGGGTAAGAGTTTTGGTTCATATCCCATCATCAGGAAGAAGGGAGATTGACTGGTAATGGAATGTGGGTGGTGGTTGTGGGCAAATTCTGCCATGGTGATGTGGTCAGCCCATTCAGTGGAGTTGTCATAGCAGAAGATGTGAAGGTATGTAGGTTTCAACCTCCTGGTTTATCTGTTCAGTTTCACCATTAGTTTGTGGGTGATAGATAGTGGGGAGGGCTAGGGAATATCTGAGGAGGGAAGCAAGGGACTTTGCAAACTCTGAGGCAAATTGGGGGTCTCAATCAGAGATAATTTTGTCATAGAAACCAAAGCATGAATATATTTTATAGAAAAAAAGGTGGGCAATACCTTCCACAGTGATGGTTTTTACAGTGAGGCATAAAATTCCTCCTTCATAAGCCTATGGTCAACCATGACCAAGAGACTGTCAAAGCCAGAGGAAGAGGGGAGATCAGTGATGAGATCATAAGAAACCTGCTGAAAGGGATGGGTGCAGAAGGACAAGATGGGGGTCAGTGAAGCAACAGTGGGATGGGTATTAAGCTTATGCTACTGGCAGGTAGCACAACCCTGGATATATTTATGAACAAAGGTGGCAAGACTGGGCTACCAATAGCCATGACTGACCAACTGACAAGTCTTGAGATAGCCAAAATGGCTGGCAGAGGGATGATTGTGGCAACAGGAGATAATATCACAGTGGAGAGGGTCTGGGATGTAAACTTATCCCTGGAAGGTGAGGATGCTGGCATTGAACAACCAGTTGGAGAAGCAAGTGTGAAACTGAGAGGGGACAGAACCTTCTAAAGCATGGAGGGCATTGAGAACAAGAGGACTAGAGGGCAAGGAGGAGGATATTTTGGAGGAGAGATCAATGCCAATGAGTTTGACAAAAAGGTCATTGAGAAGGAGTGTCATGTCCTGATTGTCTGAGTCATCTCCAGCAACAAAGTTGGAACAGCATGAGAGAGCATTGGGGGCTGAGAGGGAGGAACCTGGGACATGGGTGAACTTTAGATCAAAGTCTGCAAGGTCTAGCAGCCAGCATGCTTGGCAGTGATTAAGCTTGTGAGGTTCCTGGAAGTAGGTGAGGTTCTCATGGTCAGTCAGGACATTGACTGGGAAGGCAAAGCCATAGAGATGGTGTCACCAGGTTTTGAGGGCATGGATGACAGTGAGAAGTTTCCAGTCATAGATGTCATAGTTTCATTCTGCAGAGGATAAGGATTGGGAAAGATATACACAGGGTCTTATTTCTCTGTTGGCATCAGGTTAAAGGAGAATGCCACCTATGGCCCATTTAGATTCATTAGTGATAATGGCAAAAGGTTTAGCAAGATCAGTGAGTTGCAAAACAGGGGTCGTGAGGAAGGTGGATTTAAGTGACTGGAAAGCAGATTCACAATCTGGAAACCAGTCCCAGGGATAATCCTTTTTGGTAAGGTCAAGTAGGGGGTGTGCAATAGTGGAGTAGGCAGGGATAAAGCAATGGTAGAATTTTGCAAAGCCCAGGAAGGAGCAAATGACCTTAACACAGGCCAGAGTTAGCCAATCTAAGATATCTGAGGGTTTTACTGGGTCCATGGTGAGTTCACCTGGTTTGACTACCATTCCCAGATATTCTACTTGGGTGGTGGTGATCCACATTTTTCCAGTTTCAGGTAAAGGTCTAGTTCCTTCATTCATTGAAGGACACAGCATTATTATTTGATGTGAGTTTTCTTGTCCAGGGAGAAAACAAGGAGGTCATCCATATAGATAACTAGCCACCCCTCAGCAATGAGGTCATGGAAGATTGTTGGAAGGTGGTTAAGGAGTTGGTTAGCCCAAAGAACATGCTGGTTGGCTTAAATAGCCCTTTGTGGGTGAGAAAGGCAGCTTTCTAGCAATCTGATTCCTTGATTTAGATATTGTTGTATCCCCAATGGATATCAAACTTTGAGAACATCTTAGCCCCTTGGAGGTGGTCAACTAGAGTTATCACTATTAAATCTAAGTAAAGGGGCAGTGATGCCCATTATTCAGAAAATAAGGCTAAGTGATAAAGGTAAAGTTGACTCACCTCAGCTGCTGCCCAGAATATAGCAGGAACAACTGAGGGGAGTCCAGAAATAAAAGGAAAGGTATATAACATGGGCAGAGATGCAAGCACTAATTCTAACTCTGAAGCAAAAAGTGCAAACTCCATATGGGAACAATGAATGGAGGTGGAGTTCTGAGCCATTGGAAGTAATCAGCACCAAAGTAAGGTTGGAAATGATTAAATGTAATAATAAGTACCTGAAGCACTATCAGAACCAAGTCCCAAACCTCTATTTGAGAACTCTGGTCAGAGTTACAAGCTTCAATGAGATCTTATAGAGCTCTAGTATATGCCTTCTTGAAGTTCAATAGTAGCACTCAGAGGACTTTGGAGTTGTAGTCCTTGACAACCACAAGACAAAGGATGAAGAACATAGCCTGCAAATGGCAGGGTCAGAGGTTCACCCAATAGGTGGTTGGCAAGGAACAAGGAATGAGGACAACAAGCTGAGTGCTCACTCAGATATAGAGTAAAGACATGAAAAAATGGATTGTATTGCCAATAGGTCTAAGCTAGGGACTAGCTATCTACAAGGCAGGTTTGTATACTGTTCAGAGATCAAACAAAGAAACACAAAGAGAAACAAGGACAGACTAGGCTAACAGAGCAGATGAGTCATCTGTCAAGTAGCAGAAATGTTAGGTGGAAACTACAAGCTAGATATGGGAGAATCTAGCAAGGAGACATAAGTCCAAATAACTAAGAGTGAAACAGGAAAAAGAGTGGACATAGGTGTAAAACATAACACCCATCCCCACTTGTCCTTGAGACTCAATCTCAATGGACTTCATTGAACATCTCCCCCTGTCCTCCAGCTATACCACCATCCTGGTGGTTGTAGACCATTTCTCTAAACAAGCAGTGTTTATACCAACCCATGAAATGATCTCCACACTGCAGTTAGCCCAGGTTTTCATAACCCACATTTTCTCCAAATATGGAGTGCCTAACCACATCACTTTTGACAGAGGTTTGGAATTCATTTCATTTCCCACTTCTTCCAATCCCTTGGTAAGGCCCTCAGCATCACTCTCCACTTTACCTCTGATTATCATCTGGAGGGCGATGGCCAGACCAAGTGGACTAACCAAACATTGGAGCAGTACCTCTGCACCTACTGTAGCTATTAGCAAGATAATTGGTCTGACCTCCTGTCACTAGTGGAGTTTTCTTTCAACAATGTGCCCAGCACAATCACCAGTGTTTCACCCTTCTTCACAAATAAGGGCTATCACCCCAATCTAGCTATTGACTCCACCTCCACTCAAGCACAAGAATATACCACTAATCTGGAGAAGCTCTATGAGTTCCTCCAGTCTGAAATGAGTCTGGCCCAACAGCAATATCAAGGTCCTGCCAATACCTGACATCTAACTCCACCTGATTTTCAGGTCAGTGAAGAAGCATATGTCAAGGCCAAGTACTTCCATTCCACACAACCCTCTCAAAAACTCTCTGATAAGTACTTGGGGCCATTCCTGATTATCACTAAACCCAGCTCACATGCCTTTACTCTCCATTTACATTTACCAGACTCCATAAAAGCAGTCCATCCAGTATTCCATGTGTCCCAGCTGGAATCCTTGACTCCAAGGTTGATTGGAGATGGCATTGCAACATCCTCTACTTGGTCAAGTGGTCTGGATGCGAGGGTACTAGCAAAGAGACTTCTTGGCTGCTAGCAACAGAGTTGGACCACACTAGCAAATTGGTAGTAGACTTTCATGCTAAGTACTCCAATAAGCCTGGTCCCTTCACCTGCTCTTAGCTCCAACCACTTCTGATCAAAAACAAGTCCATTCCAACAACAGAATACAAATTTCTATTACAAGGCAGAGGAGCTACTTCTGCTCCCCTCACCTTTCCCACTCTGGTCCCCATTCTTACTCTCCTTCTCCTTCTTCTTCCCTTCACATACC
>JBBPMH010000951.1:0-13505 GCA_038090235.1 Pulveroboletus ravenelii
TTCCCTTGCCCATCTTGTCATTGTGGTGGTGGTGGGCATGCTGTTGTGTACTCTCGCCTATGTCATCATAGTTGTGGTGGTGGGTGTACCCTTGCCTACCTTGTTGTCCTTGTGGTAATGGGCACACTGTTGTGTACCCTTGCCCACCTTGTTGTTGTTGTGGTGGTGGGCACACTGGTTGTCATGGTTGTCATGGTGGGTGCACTGTTGCATACCCTTGCCCACCTCGTCATCCTTGTGGTGGTAGGTGCGCTATTGTATACCCTCACCCATCTCGTTGTTGTTGTGGTGGTGGGCATGCTGTTGCATATCCTCACCCATGTTATCATGGTTGTGGTGGTGGGCGTGCCATTGCATACCCTTGCCCACCTCATTGTCCTTGTGGTGGTGGGCACACTGTTGCATACCCTCACCCACCTCATCATTGTTATGGTGGTAGGCATGCTGTTGCGTACCCTTGCCCATGTTGTTATGGTTGTGGTGGTGGGCATGCTGTTGCATACCCTTGCTCACCTCATCGTCCTTGTGATGGTGGGCGCACCGTTGCATACCCTCACCCATGTTGTTGTGGTTGTGGTGGTGGGTGCACTGTTGCATATCCTTGCCCATCTCATTATGGTTATGGTGGTGGGCATGCCATTGTATACCCTTGCCCACCTTGTCATCCTTGTGGTGGTGGGTGCACTGTTGCATACCCTTGCCCATGTTATTGTTGTTGTGGTGGTGGGCATGCCATTATGTACCCTTGCCCATATTATCGTGGTTGTGGTGGTGGGTGCACCATTGCATACCTTCGCCCACCTTGTCATCCTTGTGGTGGTGGGCATACCCTTGCCCACCTTGTTGTCCTTGTAGTCATGGGTGTGCTGTTACATATCTTCACTCTCATCATTGTCACTGCTGTGGTGGATGCACTGTGATGCTATTACCATATATGTGGTAAGTTGCAGCTCACTCCAGCTTATTGCATTACATAATTTAGGCCCAGGCCTGACCAATCCCAGACCCAAGCCCTACTCAGGGCTGGGCTTGGGCCAGGCCTAAGTAGGGCCTGAGGCCCAAGCCCTAATATCACTAGTTGCCAGGAACCTCTGTATCAGGGTTCAGTTGATCATATAGAAATCATTGAATACTTTCCAACAGATCTGGAAACCTGTAATGTGTAGCTACATGCTTGCACAGATGTGGTATGTCTTGTACTAAAGGAAACACTAGTCAGATTGTGAACTTGCCACAGAACACTGTACCCAGAAGCACTCACCAGGTTTTCTTGCTAGTTGGACATCATAGGTAGACTGCTCCCCTTCAATGACACCAGATTCATCTTCATCCCTATCCAGCAAGGGATCAGAAGTGGCACTTCTATATAAAACTGGTGGCCTGTCCAGCATCCCCTTTTATGTGAATGTTAAGTGCACTGTGGCTAGTTTGTCCAATCATTGGTTTGTAACCAGCATCTGTCTAAGTGCCTCAAAGTGATTTGAGCACTGCCATGGTTCTTTGACCACCTTGATATGTCAGGATTCTGTGATTGAGGAACAGAAACTGCTTGAAACACCAAACATCTCAATTAGTGCACAGTAATGGACCATGGAGTGTTGTCAAGGTAATGAGAAGTGCTCTCAAACCCCAGCTTCCTTGAAAACCTCCCATTTGATATGGAAACACCATACCACATCATCAATAGCATCAAGATCTGTTTCATTGATGACTGACTTTCATACAATATAACAGAAGTCTAGGAATGCCATAATGGCATGGACCATCTGGTCTGGGACCAGGCCTGATATTGCTGGCAAGTAAACCTAATGTAGAAGTTAATGGTTTAGTACATATACAGGTAGAAAGTAGTAAAGAATAGGGAAACTTGCCTTTATCAATGCTTTGGAATTGTCACCTGTCCATTGCTTAAACGCTTGGCTATCAGGGAACTGACGCAATCCAGGAAATGGAGGTGTAGCAGCAATTCTATCAATAGTTAGACAAAGTATGTTGCCTGCTCAACAATAACTCATCTGCGATCAATCTTGCCCATGATTTCTGTAGCTTGCTGCTTTGGGTATGTGTGCTCCAGATACTCACCAATCCAGATAACAAGATGGTCTTTAAACATTCCCTTGATCAATTGATGGAGGAGATTGGGTGTGATAAGTTTGTGAATGTCAGCATGGGGAAAATGGGTGGTAAAGGGCTGATTCAAGCGACTATTAGAACCAACCATGTAAAACATGTGGATGGACATACCTCAACATCACCTATAATACCATAGTTATCCCATAATGTCCATGAGTGCATTGTTGCTCAGAGTTATGCTGTGAGTATGTGAGCACATGGCCCCCCATCTGCATCAAGGTTGCTATTCTGCACTGTACAACTAGTTGGTGTGAGCTAGGACATTACTTTGGAAACAGCTGTAATAACCTACCATGCACACCAACCCTGCACAATGCATGCAAGCATTGCCTGTTCAGGGTAATTGGCAATATATGGGCCAAGGCCATATATGATCTGATGGAAGTGACCATCAGCACAGTGTGTCATGCAGGGTTTTGTCATAGCTTGTTTGACTGGATCTAGAATGGCTGTGAGCAATGAGTGGAATAACTAGCAGTGAAAATGGCGAAACTTGATGTCATCCTTATATGCTGCATTGGCTATCTCAACATGACATTAGCTCAAGCTGAGAAGTAAAATAAGAGTACATACTTTTAGGAATAGAAAGGAAAGCTAATATGGTCATTGCACCATTGTGAGCATGCTGGATATTGTTGTGAATGTTACCCAATGAAATGTACAGTGGGTAGTATTTTGTATTGCCTATGCTGACGCTGACTGTTGTTTTGTCACTGCCTAACACTATAGGCACAAATGTGGCCCCATGAGTGTCTGGGTCCTGAGCAATCAGTTCCTAGATCAGAAATTTCAATGTCATGTATATAGTGAACATCTTGAACATGCTGACTTACAGACTGATCCCAAGCCCACTGACCTGACATGAGGTCACAGACTTCACACTGGCCATTTTTATCTGTTACTACCTGTGATGGGTGCTTAGCAGTGTAGCAATGAAAGAACGTAAATAGAAAATCTCACTTTTGCAGCATAGTCGATCCCCCCTGCAAATTCAGGATTCCTGATCTGCTGTTCAAGTATTTTCAGTGGATCATGGTACCATACATCATAATTGGCCATCATCCATGATGGTGGGTCCTCAGGTAATATCCCCAAATACTTCACTGAGAAAGACTGCCATGGACAGTCCCTATACAGGATAGTATCAATGGACTTATATACCTTATCATGGGACCGGAATGGCAGCTCATGACCATCATACATCACAGACATTATGTCCATTAGGGTATCAATCTTGCCTGCAGACATTTGAACCTTTTGGTACAAAAATTCTGCTAGCTCAAACTGAGCATGGCTAGTGTAGGGGGTCTAGTCACCTTGGACACAGTGATTCAAAGGCGATAGTGGTGTGTTCAGAGAGAGATTGCAGCCATGAAGGTCACATGGTGTGCCTGTCAGATTCAACTGTTCAGAGAAAAACATATCAACATTCATAAGAAATATATACTATTCAGAACAGGATGGAACTGGATACCCCAACAGAGTACACTAGCATCGGCTACAGGATCTTCAAGATATGGCTCATCATAGTCTCCTGCTGAAAAGAGTTCACTGTCAGTACAATGTTCACTATACAGCAAAATTGTTGGTGTGTATTGATTATCCTGCTGTCAGTGTAATCACATGTGATGTTTAAGACCACCCTGAGACTGATAACACTTGTCATAACCTGGAAAAGTACAAGCAAATTGCTTGGGGTGATATAGATGAACTTGAAGTCATCCAACTGGGAGCATGTGCAGAGGTGGAGATAGGTAGAGATGGTGGCAACAAGGGTCTACATTCTACACTGAAAAAAATGGCAGGCATGGGAGCTGTAGTAGGGTTGTGAGTGGAATTAACAGGAGAAAATTACAACACACAGGCAAAGGTGTAGGTTCACATAGCATGTGGGTGGCATACCAAACTGGGCAATTGTCTGCATTCTACTAAAAAAAAAAAAAGGCAGTGAGCCCTCTAAGCAAAGGATTGAAAAACTGATGGAATGGGGGGGACACTGCCTTACATTCCACCTTGCCCTCTGCCTTGCTATACCACAGTATATCATCACCTGCACAGCAAATAAAAACCAGCACCTAGGAGCACCTGACCTGCCAGTTCCTCGACAAAGCAGCAAGGTCATCTAAGAGGAGCAAGCAGCTCAACAAGCAATCACTGCTGCTGCTAGAAAGCAGTGCAAGGTGAATATACATCATGTTACTAAAATAGAAGATCAGTTACAGATGCATCTGATAACCCAATGCACCAACTTCCAGAACCTGACATTAGTAGTGGCAAAGACATTGAAGCAAACACAAATGTCCTTGTCAGTATCTGATAATACTATTCCAATGACATCAACCCTGCAGCATATCTGAGCTCAGACAATGGGTGATGGAGAAAATCTAGGGTCTGACACTGAGAAAGATATAAGTATGCTGATACATGAAGCTCCTAATAACACTTACCTTTTTTTACAGAAGCAGGAGACACTGAACCCAAGACAGCCAATGATGGTGACATCTATAGCATAAAGATGGTAGCTGTGCCCAGAGGCAAAGAGTTAGATAGTGATGGGACCATGACTACCTGAAAGAGGCCAGCCAAGGTCTCACAACTGTTCATTGATGCAGCTTGGGCTGAAGCTAACAAATCCAAGGCTAGCACTGTTGTCACCCACCAGCCAGAAGGCAGGCACAAGCTAATGCATGAGGGAGTGTAAGTGATTCCAATAGCTTAGCCATTGGAACTTATCTGCTTATTTGTCTACTAGCACATACTTTAGTCCAAGTGCACCAAAAAAAACCAAGCTGCAAACCCCCAGCAGCCTTGCACAGAATTACCTGCATGCTCACAAGGAAGGAAAGCTAACTCACTCAGAATGTCATACTGAAACCAACAGCTGTGAGTGCACCCCTGATATAGCTAACCAGTCAAAAGTTGGCACAACACTCTTGTCTGGGGATCTCATAGATGAGCAAGGGAAGACATATCAGCCTGTGAAGAAACAGATTGCAGCAGTATGAAGGATATTTGCTGCTTTTGTGTAACAATGGTAACAATGTTCATTAGGGTCCTACTACTGTGACAAAGATTGTCACAAATGCCCCTCAAAAACTTAGCACACTAATCATGACTACTACTACTACAAAGAGTCACCCCAGTCATCAAAATCTGCTGGAAGGCTCAGTGGCTCAATTCACAAAGGTTTTCATTCTGCTGCTTCATCTCTACTGTGGCATGCTGGAGGATCCATGGATGGTCCCCAATTGCTTTGTGAACAACTTACAGGAACTGTGGGACTATGTCATGTCAAATTGGCCACACTGGTTTGATGAGGATGACACGCTGTATTGTTTGGTAAGGGCTTTCATTTGATGATCACCTACATCACTGACAGTGTTTTATAACCAAATTATTGGGCTCCATGGGCAAATACTCAGTGCATGCAGAAGATATATGAGTGGCACACATATATAGGTAAAGCTGGCATTGATATCATCGAGGATATGTGAGGTTCAGACCAGAAATATGAGAAGCCCAATGAATGCAAAGCATCCATTGAGTTTGCACTTGGTTCTGGACTTCCTTTCATATATGACAAAGTAGAATCCATTGTGGCAGACCAGTACAGGGTATGTTTCTTATAATGCTACTATTCTCACACAGGCAAGAGATGGAATTCTGTTAGGTATCAAAATCATTTATGTCACCACTCATCCTGCAGACCTTTGCATCCCACCTCAAAGATGTTGTGGCTGTGAACAGCAAGATCTATCACAAGGTTATTGATAACAAGATGCCAAGGGGCACTCTTGTCTTGGCTGTCACCTCAGTATGTAGTGAATGCCTACTGTAGGTCTCACAACTGATCTTAGATCCCCTGTCATCACAGGTTGAATATGCCCTGACTCTGTATTCTACCAGAGTCAAGGAACCATGTGGCAAGAGGTCAGAGGTAAGTTTTTCAGACTTTACTTGGGGTACTAAGACATGCTGGTACACACAATCAATTGCAAGGATTGGTGAAGGCAAGTTTGGCCAGATCATTGACATGGCATGAGAATACTGCAATGTCACAGTGTGATCCAAGCTGGCTCAAGACTCTCAGCACTTACTTATGACAGATATGGATATGATAGATAACCACGCTTTGATCACAGTGTCCTCTGACATTGAGGCTGAAGCAGACAGTGAAGGTAAGTCATCACATACTTGCACACACACAGATTTCTAATTAATTTTCAACAAAAGCAGAAAATACCTAGTCTATTACAAAAATACTAATAGAAGTGGACTCGTAGTCTGCCCTATGATATGTTTTGAGTACTGTCATGTCTGAAAATCCCTACTTGTGCTTCTACTGTGTGATCTGCAAGTGGACTGTGTGAACTAGTATAAATGAACTGTAGTGACAATGGGATCTGTACCCATAAGTGACATGCCTGTTTATGGTTGTATCCCTGTGACAACTGTATGTCCATAGGGTCTGTATGCAAACTGCACAGATGCTACAGTGGGTTTGACAAATTGGTGATGTAGACCCTTGAACTTGCTGTCTCAGGTATCTGGAGTATGACTGTGGCTGTGTGTTGGACTTCCATGTCCATGCTGTCACTATCTCCCCTCTAACTCCTTGAATTGACTTGTTGTGAGGTTTTTGTGTCACATTCTCATCTGTGATGTCCCTGGCTACCTTTCTCCTTGACCAGTGGCTTTGTCCTGACCTTCTTGCAGTTGTGTGCCCTGTGACCAGGTTCACTGCACTTCCAACAGATGCTGTTGAATGCTGCTGAACTGTGTGTGGCCATGCGTGTGACTTCTCAACCTCCACTCCCAGTCACCTCAGTCTTCTGCAGACATTCAAATAAACACTTGAGTTGTGTGTACACTTCATGTCCTGTTGCCAAGAGTATGAACTGGTAGTGAGTAAGTGGTGAAGTTGTCACAATAACAAGGTACTGGGCCTCTGTGTCATCATGTAGCCACTTTGCTATCCTAAGTGGATTCTAGCTAGTAGGCTTCACATCTGTTCTGTTGAGTATGCCAAGTAAGTTTTGTGTGGTTACTGCCTATATGAGCTTCTCATGGTAGTCTGACCAATTCTGTCCATTCACTGCAAGGTCCAGTATGACAATTCTCTTGCCGTTTTTGGATTATGTTGAGTAAGGCATTTTTCTCAAGTTTGTAAGAGTCCTTCACAGAGAGTTTTCTTTTTCTCCTGTGAGTCCAATGAGTGACCTTGATCAGCTACTGAGCACAGACAGGGCTCATAACCTGTAGAATACTCAGTAAGTCACTGTATATTAGTGTGTAAGTACACTATACCTATAGAATACTCAGTAAGGCTTTATTCAAGATGCTTGCTAGGTAGGATGCTAACTTGGCTGTAAATTGGCTGTCTTGGCTGGTAGTTCAGTTATAATGTTTATGTATTGGGCAGGAACATTCGCAGAGAGCCTCTGCCTTCTATGTACCTCATAACTTGGGTAAGCAATGTAGAGCACCAAGTGTCTCTACATTGATATCTGGTGTTTTTCCCATATCCCAGCTGGTCTATCTGATGTCCGTTCATCCATTCTCACCAGTCCAGGACTAGTATTAGTTTGTCCTGCTTCTGTTTGAGTCCAGATCTTAGTCTGGTTTGACAATCTGGTCTGATCCATAGTCTGGATTGATAATCTGGTCCAGTCCATAGTCCGGATTGACAGTCCAGTCTGGTTTTAGTCCAGATTGACCCCCAACAAGCCTGGTTTCTTTCAGACTTTTGATTCTTTATTTAGAACATGTCCCCCTTACCATTATTAAGTCCAGAAACATGTTCTAGACTATAAAAGCCTTGTATTAGGTTTTGAAATACATCTTTTGACTTTCCTATCTTTTAATCTTTGAATTTTTCAAATCTTTCCACCTCTCATTGTCAATTATCATTCTGGAGAGTGACCCAGTTATTCCCCAGGTCAATTAGCCATTTGGAACACCATCATTCACATTCCAGAGCCTCCCTTGGGTTGAGTCTACACTCGCCTCCTACTAGCCCTCCTGACTTTCTAGTAGGGATTGCTGTTCTTCAGTGGAGTATAAAGTTTTCATTTTTCCCAATGCCCTCAAGCCTGCATTGCAATATCCATCACCTACACCAACTCCTCCTTGGTTTTTCATCTTTCATGGTCCTCTGCAGTATCAAGACATCACAGCTCATGTATCAACAGGAATAGAGGCAAAGGAAACATGCCCTGTGAGATGACAACAAAGTTCATCACCTGATTGACCCACTGCTTGAGAGGAAGGTGAAGATTGGCCAGTCAGGAAGCTTTCCACCAAGTGTTTTCACCGAGGTCACTTGCTCTCTCACAGCTAATAAGGACACTACAAATGTCCATACCAAGTACCAAGCAGTAAGTCACAGCATGTCATGTTTGGAGCAGCATACCCATACTGATCATGTTTCATCAGCTCAAGAAAAGATACAGGGCCATAGAGGCATATAAAAATGGTTCTGGACATGGTCAGTGAAGTATAACCTATGATGTAAATATTTCTGATGTGCCAGAGAACAGTCTTACTTGGGATCAATTCATATCCATGGGCATCAACATATGTAAACTGGACTGTCTGACTCAAGCCTGCATTAACCTCAATTTTAGGGCAAGGTGATGGCAAGTTATCACAACACAGGATAGCCATTCTACTTGAAGATGGAGGTGCTACTATCTGAATCATCCACTACTACAGGGAGCTGGGCATACATGGAAGGATCACGAGTTGACCCAGAGCTAGAGGGTGCGATGCAGTTGGATAAGTTGGAGGATGATGAAAGTGAGCAACAATTTTCTACCCTGTTCACCAATACATCCAGCTTTGGTGGCTCCACCTATAGTGGCTCCATCCACTCCACCTTATCACAATTGATGCTCAGGAATGCTGGCCAACCTGATTACAATGTGGACCTGGACCTAGACCACTTACTTGACATTGGGAGGGATATCATGTCACCAAATTATACCACCCAGCTTGCAGCCATCCACAGTGCCATGTTAGCACTCAGTCCATTGAACTCAAAAAGTCATGGGTTTTCCTTCTCAGAAAGTGGGAAGTGCACCTTCTCAGACACACAATGCCCTCACTCTCCCTCCACTCAAATGAGCCTTATATCATCAGCGCCCAAGATTTTGATGGGTAAGAACTGAGCATGAAAATCAGTCACTCCCACAAGATCATTATCCATTGCCTCCTTCACCAAATGCTTCAAAGTCACCCATGCTGAATCCTCAATGGCAAACACTGCTGCAATTACTGGGATGACAGGCACACTTAATCAGGCAACTGATTGCATTATGGGTTTGCAGGAGTTACTTGCACCAACCAGATCCCCTCCTGCACCAATTGCACCCACAATTTCCCCTCAGTTTCTATCATTCTGGTTGCTTGCAACTGCCCACCTCAACACTGATGCTGGGCTGAACATCAACATCTGTGCTGAGCTTGTGCTCGAGTTCCTCATTAATGACTCTTTTTGTCACATATACACTGAGCTGACAGACCCCACTTTCTGTCAAAATTTTGCACTGGGCTGGTACCAGAAGAAGCACACCACATTGACAAGCTTGCCATCTGTGCTGTTGTTACTGGCTACCATCACACCATTGCCTTCCACTTTCTCTGGCAACAACTTAGATAGCAGCATGGCTCTCTATGGTGATGGGGCATGCTTGGCAGGTCCATCGTCCATACTTTTTTCAGATCATGACATCAGAAATCTGCCAGTCAGCATTGTCAGAGATAGTGGTGCCTCGTTAATGGACTACAATTTCTATGATACTTCATACTTGGACTCATCTGACTGTCTCTAGCCTTACTTTGTGCTGATTGTATATGTCTGTAATAACATATATTGTAATAATTACATGTCACTCTTATAGTTGCTATTGTCAATATTGCTGTCACTGTCAGTGTCAATGTCTGTGTCCAATGCTTGAGCATCCCTAAGTCATACATAATCGTCCCACATTGCATTCACAATCCTATCACACAAGCTCATGTCCCCATTCTCCTGATTCTCAGTCAACACCAGTATTGATCTCCTCTTGCAGGGGACCATTGGAGTCATTATCAGGTATGTCTTTTTCAGGTTAATGCATGATAATGTAATTGTGAATGGTGCAAAGCACCACTGGGATACACACCTGGGTGTTGAGGGAATAAGGGAGCAGTAGCAGGAGGATTTGAAAGTGTTTCTTCAGGACACCAAATGTGTGTTTGGTGACGTTCTGTGCTAATGCATGTCATAGATTAAACAATTCTTGACTATTAGCAGGCCTGTATTTCATCAGTTTATGGTAAAGAAAAAAAAGATGTTACCCATCACATATTTGCACAGCCCCATTCTGCTAGGTGGTAGTGAACTTCTTGATATGGAACAAGGATAGATAGCTTTAAGGGAAATCCAAGGTCACCAAGAAGGTACTTGCCATTGGGAATATCCAGGTTGCATGAGCAGGTGTCACTGAAGATCCAGGCATCTGAGGCAGACCCCTCCCATCCAGTGAGTGTGTATGTGAAGTGGAGGTCAAAGTCACAGGTGAAGAGACAATTTTGTGAAAGAAAACCTTTGCAGTTTCAGTAGGGGGAAGCCAAATATGCAGGTGGTGCTATTGGAAGATGGCTACCATCAATTGTGCTGATTGTATCCTTGAAGTACAGCCAAAATTTCTTATTCAAGCATATTTTGTGTAAGAGACCATTGATGCCAGGTGGTTTGACATAGGTCATATAGAATGGTCATAATGAGAAAATCATAACCATCTTGCAGAAATACCTAATACCATGATCAGATTCTACAGCGGCAGTTTAACAGTCATTTGACATACATTGAAATGGTTCTGTTTGCCCATTGGAATTGCTCACCTACATGCCTTGAAGGCAGGCCAGTGATATAGGTATACAAGAAGATGGTGAGCTATTCCTCAAGGGAAACAGACCTTGAGTTCAAGTAGCCATAGTTTCTGAGTATTGTGATGAGTTCATTGAAGTGCTTCACATGTATGCCAAGTTTATTCTGGATGTGATCTGAATGGCCAGTCAACAATTCCAGTACCTAGCCTGCACCAGAAAGTATAGATGTGTGATAGCATTCCAGGTCCTTGTGGAGTAGAGGAACTGAAATAACAATGCTGATTATGGAACAGACAATGATATTCAGGAGGAGGCTCATATACTGGACAAGCCTGCAGTGCTATTCTAGCTGTAGAATAATCACCATCAGATTGGTGGGTGTATCTATGATTAGTCTACCCCTCCTCAGGACCTTCTGAATCACATTCATGCTCAGTTTCAAATGGAGTCTGGGCATGCAGGTTGAGCTAATGCAGGGGATGGCTTATAACTGAGCTACCAGCTGAGACAGCTGATTTACAGCCAAGTTAACATGCTACCTAGCAAGCATCTTGAACAGAGTCTAAGTCACTAAGTAGTCTAAGGTAACTACTGGTGCGATGTAAGGTATGCTTATATAAGCTATATATATAGGGAAATCCAACATGCTCAGCTGCTTCAGCACAGCCCCAAAGCCATGCCATTGGGAAGCAGCCATATTTGCACAATATCAGACATGGAACTCTGATATGACAGGAGCAACACTTCCATGGACTCTGACTTCCATGGATACTCAGATGCTGGTTGGTCACAAGACCCTGACAATTCATGTTCCACCTCCAGTTTCCTTTTTCTCAGTCAATGCAGAACCATCTCTTGGGCTAGCAAGCAACAGAGCATGGTTGCACTGTCCACCACCAAATTGGAGTATATCAGATTCAGCATGGCAGGACAGAACTTGGTGTGGCTCTGAAGTTTCTTTGAGGAGGTAGGACACTTCCAAAGAAATCCAACCATACTACACTGTGACAACCAAGCTGCAATTATACTGTCTTGCAATCCACAATTCTGAGCCCAGACCAAACACATCCAATGGAAGTACCATTTCGTCCAGGATGACTTAGTCAGAAAGAAAGAGACAGTTATACCTTACATCCCTACTGGGAACATGGTTGCAGACATCTTAACCAAGGCACTGACATGAGAGCAACACTGGAAATTCATTCAAGCCATGGGACTCTGATTGCAATCAAGCAGGAGTATCAAAGACTACAACTCCAAAGTCCTCCAAGCACTCCCATCAGACTCTAACTAGTTGTGGTCAGTCATAGTCAGTTGCTGCACACCAGAGTTGGGAACCCCAGACAGAGTGCCAGGAGTCAGATCTAAATAGTGTGTGAGGTACTTACCACTGCACTTCTCCATTTCCTGACTTCATTTCAGTGCTGATTGCTTCCAATGTCTTGGAACCACATCCCCTTTCTGTTCTACTTACAGATTTCAGACTTCCCATTTCAGAGTTGGTTGGAGTTAGCACTCGCATCTCCACCCATTTTATATATTCTTATTTTGTTCTCAGAACTCCTCTCAGTCATTCCTGCTATATCTTAGGCAGCAGCTGAGGTGAGTTAGCTTTGCTTTTACTGTTTAATATTGTTTACTGAGCAATGTAGTGGGCATCACTGCCCTTTTACTTAGTTTTTGATACTTTATGGCTAAACAGGTTTTGGGGATATCACTGATAACAGTGACAGTGACTGACCAAACATGGTTGTTCGTACATGTACTCAATCTGCAGACAAGGTGATATTGGGAGGACCTTGATAAGCAAGGTGATTCAGACTGAAATGAATGAATTCCATAACAAAGTGTGCCCAATGATTGGGCATTAGCCTCCATCACATTCACCTCCACCACATTCACCTCTACCACATCCACATCCACCACATCCATCTTCACCACCTCCACCTCCACCTCTACCACACCCATCACTATCACTGCACCCACCCCCATCACCCCCATATGAGCTAATTCCACCCCCACATGCTGCACCTATGCATGCTGCCATACAACCTCCTACACCCTATCCACATGCATGTCAACAAGCCAGCCATGCTTCAAGATATATAAAAAAGTGAACTCACAGTCACATACATGCCATTTCCTATGACGAACAGCATACCAATGCAAGATGCAGACCAAACCCATATCTGAACAGGGTAGAAAAATGGAAGCTTGTGAGCCTCCGCCCGACAGTGGTCATATAGTAATGCAGCAGACCTGTCCTTCTCCCTGTTCAGGGCATTCAGTGCCTCTTGCTCAGTCTTTTGCCATCTCTGCTTTTGTACATGCTTGGATGCACTCTGATTATGCATGGAATAGACAGCATTGTGGTCACTGGTGTGTGTGCCAGGTGCAGCATCATGCAGTGGCTGAAGGACATCTAGTTCACTGGTTGGACAAGGGGGATGCCAAGCAAGGGTGTTGCACAACCACTGACCCAATGTTGTACCAGAGAG
>JBBPMH010000952.1:0-13504 GCA_038090235.1 Pulveroboletus ravenelii
CCGAGTTGATTAGTATCTTTTCCGGCGAGTTCCAAGCAGGCGTTAAGGCGCTGTCGTTGACCGAAGGTGAGGTGTGTTTTTTGACATAACTTTTTCACGGTGCCAACTTGCCTGAAAAGGACAATAATATTATAGCGGGTCTCAAAGTACATGCCGTGTTCGTTGATTACATCATCTTCGGGCGCCAAAGGTGGCCGAAGCTTGAATCAAGCTCCGACGTGGCCACATGCCATCATGCATGCCACACAGCAACCACATTACCAAGCTAAATGTCCAACCAAAAGGACAGATTCAGTTAACTATTTAGGTTAGTGCTGAATATCGATGTAGTTGTTGTGCTAAGTCCCAGCCGCCAGCAGAACCACAGCCACATGTCGCTACCACATGGCGGAATTTAAAACTCAAGGTACTAAATTAGATGTAGCCCCTAAAATGGTACAAAAAGCGTTTACCATATCATACCTTATTGTAATGCTTGTTAATGCAAATTTAGCGAACTTATATGATTGTTTGTATTGAAATGCCACTTTTAATGACTTACACAAGGTCCGGCATCATTAGCATGACAGAAAAAAAGTTCCGACAAGCCAAAGCTTGGCTGGCATCCTGATCATAATAGGCTCCGGGATATCGTCGTTTTCCGAATTGTGGCGTATCTCAGTGGTGAATATGCATGATGTCCGACCGCCGATTTCTCTGTTCTCTGAGGCCTGCTGACACATACTTTCGGATCGCAGAGCAAGCACAGGCTCTAGGACAGAAAACACTCGCTTCTGTAAACACTGAACTGACCACCATACCATGACATCGGGTCTGTCGCCGCGATAGGGCTTACTTGTGTTCAGAATGATGCAAATTGCCCACTACTAGATCAGTGAATTGAGCGAGCCGTTCGACTTCAGAACAGTGCCCTGTTTGGTTAGTCTGTGAAACTGTTGCTTGAGCCTAGCCATTTGCTGGCCGTCCTCCAAACACAACTCTCAAGTGGCTCAGTAGAGTAGTTAAGCGATGATGTTACTCATCAGACCAGTTGCTTCATTTCAGGCCTTTCGCAGATCGGCTGGCCAGCCTAGCATGGTTGGCGGAGAACTAAATAGGCGAAAATTTGTTCCCCTTACTTGTCGCGCTAGATATCCATGCGAGTCCTCCAGGTTCAACAGGGTACCGCGTGAACACTCATGGAACGAGGGTAAGAAGCTTCGACACGTGCACGAAAAAATGTGTCACCTCCGCCTCGTCGTCCTCGTTGGTCGCCAAGATTTAAAGTGGACCTCCCCTCCAAAGTGGATGCTCAGTGACAGACCGGTCTGCACCGCGGCTTGGCAAGATTTCAAACGCGAAGGTCAACTTCGGGAGGGGATGGTAAGGTGAGTTCAATGATCGCCACGCCATCACGAACGGGGGACATTGACTGTGATCAACTCGACCAATATTAGGACTTGCTAGTAGTCGATTGTCCCGTGTCTTCCAAGAACTGTAATAAAATAGTTCACGCCACTGGGATTCCGCCGCCGGTTCTGAAAGCGTCGGACCAATACCGCGCTTGCTGGGAGCTATGCGGGAGAATTGCGAAGTGAACAGCTGGTATCGCATGCTAGTCCTTCGTCACTTCATCTCCCCCCACGGAAGCTTGATGAGTCTCCAAAACTGCGCTTCGCCGAAGTCGGCCAATGTTCCAAGGCGGGTGAAAAGAGATAATTCACAATGGTGTCCAGTCAATTGTATCTTCCTGTGGACAAAGCATCAGTGGATCGTGTGCCAGGGAAAGCACTAGGACTCAATGCACTGCGTTGAAAGGTAAGAGCGACCTCCATGGACACGGTCCGAGGCGCAGGAATCGGCATAAAAGTAATTTGCCGCGGGATAGCTCGATTAAGGTGTCCTTCGGGCTCCAAAGCACTGCGCCAGAAGGCAAGGGCTACGTCAAGGCCAGAGCATGCTAGACTGAATGAAGTTAGTACGTAGGAAGTTCCTGTGGAAGCGTAGATAGGCTCTGGAGCAAGCGATAATGTTGAAGTACTACCACCTTAATTATGTATTCAGCTTGTACTAGCCCCCAGGGAACAGTGGGTTGACAGTATAAGATCTATAGTATATGATAGCTAGACAATTTCTGAGAACTATGTCAAGAGTTCAAATCCAGTAGACATTGACGGGGAAGACTTTATCAAGCGGCGCCCTTCGTTTTCTGTTTCTTCTTGGCTGATCCAACATCCTCCTCGACACGTCCACGCTTGCCCAACCTCTTGTCAGTAAGGCGTTGCAATGCCCTCTTTGTCTCACCGTCTGTGAACGTTGCGAGATCAAAGTAGCCGCGAGCATATTCCAGCAACCTATGAAACATGTCAGAGTCAGCATCCAAACGATAAACACGATCAATTGAAGCACTTACCACTCAGGCCGGACATCCGTTACCGTCCGAATGTAATTCCTGGTCGTCAGGACGAACTCATTGAAGATGACCCATTCCGGCTGTGTATCTAGACCACAAGACGGGTGTAAAGCAACGACCTAGCACCGTCATCCCATCAGTATACTTTCTCCCTACCAAAAAAGAGCAGGCGCAACATACTTGGTTATCTTTGACCGTCAGGTAGTTGCCTTTTTCGCCCTCCTTGTGTGCGACGTGCATAAAGAAGCCACAACAGAGTACCTTCCTGATATTTATGGACCTCTTTCTCTCATCTGCAGTTGTTAGAAGAGCTACTTCGTAGCGTTCCATAATACGCTCCAACTGCTGACGGACGTTTTCAGCCTGAGCCAGGGAGCGTGCAGAAAGGTAGTTGTTCCAAGCCCAATTTCTATCGCCCTTGTCTGCGCGACATATGAACAATCGGTAGGGAAAATAGACCACAAATAGCGCTTACTTTGCATGTAAGAGTTGTATACGTTCAGCAAGGTCAAGTGATCGCCGTCTGGAACGGTAAGCAATGCCTTCGCAGCGTCTGCCTCTTTACGCTGATGATTAGGTCGAAGCCATACGTTCGGCACTGCAATCGAGGTGAGAGCCCGTTCAGGACACGAACGCAACTGTGCGCCTCACCAGACAGCATTGCAGTGATCGTCAGAATCTCGTTACTACAATGAAACTCGGGGCTGGATAACAGGATCTTCGAAAGCTGGAGGCAGCATTATTGAGTGTCTCGGAGAGGGAATAAAAGACGACGCACCTGAGGATCCAGCGGGAACTCGGCCATTATGCTTCCTAGCGCAGTAAGGTTGCCGTCATCGTCCATCACCGCTAAAAAATTTAACAGTTCCAGAGCACGCATAAGCGTTTCTGGTGCAGGGGCATCTACATAATCGAATTGTACGAGATCCTTATGCAAACACATGAACGACCACCCAACGACCGTCAACGAACACACGCACCTTGATTCCAGCCTTGGCCAACTCTAATACAGTATTTGCCAAATTGCTCCTGAGAATTTCTGGGTGTGTCTGCTCTTCGAGCTCGGACATAAAGTCTTTCTCAGTGTACAACCTGAAGCACTTTCCTGGACGCGTTCGCCCAGCGCGACCCGCTCGCTGTTGAGCCGAAGCCTTCGATATCGGGCTCACCAGCAAACTCTCAACTCGTATGCGCGGATTATACAGTTTTTGCTTAGAAAAGCCAGGATCGACAACGTAAACAATGCCGTCGATTGTCAAGGACGTCTCTGCAATATTCGTCGAAATGACCACTTTTCTCCCTGGTGGACCATCGGGTGTCTGAGCTGGTGGAGGATGGTCAAATATTCGCTGTTGTTGTTGAGGTGGGAGGGACGAGTAAAGCGGGATACAGAGGAGAGGACCGACAGACCCTGGATCCTGGTTGAGAAGATCGTCAGCCTCTTGTTTAATTTTCCGACAGGCATCCTCTATCTCTTCTTCTCCGGTCAAGAAAAGCAAGATGTCGCCTGGATCCTCTGCGCGGTGAATCATCAAAACCGTCCGAATTGCTGCCTCAACGTAATCAGGTTCAGGCTCCTGTGTGTAAAAGACTTCAACAGGGTGCGTGCGTCCAGGTACCTTGAACAATGGCGCGGGAGAGCCCTTTTTGATAGAGAAGTACTTCTGAAACTTGAGCGCGTCGAGGGTGGCAGACATGACAATAATCCTGAGGTCAGGACGTCTCTGAGTAAGAGGCTTTAAGATGCCCATGAGAATGTCGGTGGCCAGGGTTCGTTCGTGGGCCTCGTCGAGGATAATGGTCGAATAGCGGGTAAGGTCGGGATCGTTCATGGCCTCACGAAGAAGCATACCATCTGTCATGTACTTGAGGAACGTGGTACCAGGCTCCGTCATGTCTTCGAAACGTATCGAGTAGCCGACCTGTCGCCCAAGTTGAACTATGTCATGTACGACAAACATGAGTGGACATAATCATTTGGGGTAGTAGTAACTCACCGTCCATTTCGTCCGCAACGCGCTTGGCAACTGACATGGCAGCAACACGCCGTGGTTGCGTACAGGCAATAATCTTGCCCTTGGTGTGGGGGAGGTCCGAGAACGCAACAAATTGGGGTATTCTACCGACGAAAAGAGACCAGTCTATAAGCTCGCAGTTTCAAAAAGGTAGGAAGAATGTTTCTCTGCCGCGAACTTACTGTGTAGTCTTGCCAGATCCAGTTTCGCCAACCATGACGATGATCTGGTTTACGTTGAACTGCGAACATGTCGTTAGCATGCTTAATAAAAACATCGGATGACACCAGAACGATATTCGGGGTACGACTGAAAGAACAGATATTGACATACTATCTTGTAGAATTCATCCATCTGTGCATAGACGGGGAGTTTCTGTCGTGCCTCCAGTATTTTCTTGTATTGAGGAGTATGCGGAACCTTGGTGAAAGGATTCACGTCGTGTTCCTGAAAGTGCGGAAAAGCATCGAATAAATGAGCCTAGGACTAAAGTCACTGATCGGTCGATCTTACCAATGCCTTGCGGACTTGCTTGCCGGTCACCTTGCGTGGCAGGAAACCAAAAAGTGGCTCGCTCTCAGCAGCCTTGGAGATGGTAGAGCCCGTACCCCGCTGACCTGGTGGAAGGTGCGCGAGGTACGGGTTTTCCTTTTGTTCAGACATGCTTTCGAATGGCGTAGCGTCTAAAGGTGTAGTGATGGTCAATGCGAACACGCGTACACAGAAAATGTGCTGATTCGAGATCTGGTGTGACATGTTACAGTCACGCATCTTGTTGTTCTTCCTTGGGCACGTGCGTTCAATTAACCAGTGAAATAATCGACAACCGTAGGGGACATTGAACGCTGGCACTGAGAGAGGAGAGAAGGAAAAATACATGCATTAAGGGGGAATCGAACCCCCGGCGGGTCGATGGCAACGACCCAGGTTACCACTACCCCATTAATGCTTGCTCCCTTACCTCGCGTGTGTAATTATATGTCCAATGTCCATTTGACTGAGCTCACTGCATCAGCGACTAACCTCGAAGATACTCTGCTTAGCTGCCGAGGTTGCGAAGTTGAGGTTTCGCTCACTGCACCTGTCGACAACCAACATTCATTCCCGATAACCGCTGGCCCTAGCCTGCCTCCTACAGAGCAGTCCGTATAGCTCTGCACCCCGACTAAAGGCCCCATCTTGCCACATGTTGTTACCCACCCATTCATCCCCTACCTTGGCCCACCTTAGATGTTTCACTCTCGGAACGGGAGAACGATGATTGTATCGTTCATGCAAGAGGCAAGACAAAAAGTTGACCGCGATGCCTGTCATCTTACAAATAATTTTTTGCCTCTTCCAGGTCTCGCGCTTCCTACTCTCCCCGTCTCAGCCTGATATAACCTGTATGCCTCTCGTAGATGATCGGGGGACAGTGGACCAGTTTCGCCTCGGCGCGCTTGAACCGTTCGTGCTGTTGCAGAATTCAAAAGAACAAGTTTAACATGCGCAATACGGCTACACGATGATAGGCGACGGATTGGCAAAGGGGATATACCTTTCTCTACCATTTCGCCCACGAACACCTTTGCAAAGCCAGCGACAATTTGAGCTACAGGCTGAGAGACCTGCTGTCCCGTGGTTTGTTGTATTACCTTTGTGTGCAAGGGCTCGCCATCCTCGAAAAACCAATGTGAGTAGCAAAACGTACCCTTCTGACAGCCTGCTTGGGCAATGCGTGCCGTCTGTACGCCTCAAAACGGTCATACTGGGCTGGACTAAAGTTGTCCATCAACACCCTGCACCGACGTGTTAGTAGATTCTTGATCATGATCGAGACTCGAGAGTAACGATGTCATATATAATACACACTTCAGATTATCTTTGCTCTCACTCTGCCATGACAATTGCGCCGAATAATCATCGTCGGCCATCGCAGGTAAAAGTTCATCCTCTCCTTCACCGTCTTCATCTCCGGCACCAGCCCCGAGTTTCGGAGTGCCTGTGCTTGCTGTTGTAACTGTAGCACCGTTTGCGGCGGTTGTCGAGGTCGCGGCTCCAGGTAGTATAGTTATTGAGGTGGAAGGACCAGCTTCGTCCCCACTTTCTATGCCGACATTGTTTGCACCAACACTAGGGCCGGTTGCTGTGGCATCAGTGATGGTTTGACTTGAAGACACAGCCGGAGGTACGGCAGCGGAAATTAGGATAGGCGATGGAGACCCAGCAGCGGAAACTGCGGGATTTGGCCACTGCACGGGTGTAAACTGTGCACCTCCTACACCGACCATAGTTGCTCCAACAGACCCTGCTATGACATTGCCAGCACTCGCTTGGTGGCTTACAGGGCCCGAAGTGAGAACAGCGCCTCTCGGTTTCCTGCCACGTTTTGCACCTCGTCCACGCGTCGCAGGAATGGGCGGATGGGGGAGGACTGAGGGCGTCATCTGGATAAAGGGTGTTGGCGTTGGTGGGGTCGTCATGTCAAGGAGTATGTACAACAAACATGAGCAAACACATTTGGGTGTACGCGTCAACGTCGAGCTTGCGCGTCGATCTCTGAACATCATCTGCCATCATGGACCACTTCCCTACCAACTGGGGACGCCCTGTAAGTCAATCTCTCATCGACTGTGTCGATTCTGACCCGTTGACGGTGAAAGAGGAACGATGCAATTGACTCATATGGGACCTACCCGCTCCACTCGAGACCTAACAATAAGACCAAGGATGCTTTTGCAGAGAGCGTCCAACACACACAACAGCCGATCGTCACTGGGACGAGCGTTCTCGCCATTAAATTCAGGGATGGCATCATGATGGCAGCCGACACCCTCGGTACGTCCATGTCTTCTATCTAATATGCCCGCGCCCGTTCCGAGTGTTGTCTAGCATCGTATGGCTCGCTTGCACGCTTCAAGGACGTGCAACGTCTTCAGGCCGTCGGGGATTACACTGTCGTCGGCGCAAGTGGCGACATGTCCGACTTTCAGTACATACAACGATTACTTGACAACGCTGCAGTCGAGGAGTTCGCAGCACAGGATGGACACGAGCTAGGCCCGGTAGAAATACACGAGTTTCTGTCTCAAGTCATGTATGGGAGGCGCTCAAAGTTTGATCCTCTCTGGAATTCCCTCGTTATCGGTGGATTCAAGGACGGAAAAAGGTGCGTAATGACACCACGTATTCTTCTGGAGGGGTTGATGTATGGTTTATTCTAGATTCTTGTCGTTCGTCGATCTGTTGGGGACAACATATACGGCTTCAACGATCGCCACCGGGTACGGGGCCTACATTGCACAACCACTACTTCGTAAAGCCGTCGAGGGGTATGAAGATGTATTGACGGAGGAGCAGGCACGGAAAATATTGGAGGATAGCATGCGTGTTCTTTTCTACCGTGACGCTCGAAGTTTGAACAAGGTTCGTCTACCACCCACTCATCTATACCTAGCCACGTAGCTGAATACTTTATGATCAATTGTCTAGTATCAAGTTGCGACTATCACGGAAGCCGGAGTACGGATCTCAGATTCAGTGCATCTGGAGACGTCGTGGAACTTCGCTGAGGGGATCAGGGGGTATGGTGCTCAGATCCAGTGACCGACACCGTCCTGTGTTTTTCTGTTGTACGAATAAAATGGTTCCTCCGTCTTCGTTGGTCCTGAACTGTGCGCGCGGTTAAACATAGTCAATCCAGACGATCACTCTACGACAAGACCTCTGCTATTGGTCAACATCGTTACCCTCACGGATCAGTGGTTTTCCTTACCATCTTCCATTTGCAGCACTATGATATGATCGTCGCTCCTACATCCTCTTCCGCGCCCCGACGTATGGGTTGGATTTGCACTACCGGTGACGCGGAATGCCACTGCCGCAAGTGGTTCGTGGGTCGGGGAAGTGTGTCTACGTGGGGCTCAGCCCCATAATGGGGGTGGACGTGCCCGCTCGTCGAGGCCTGTGGGCCGCTTGAGCCATAGCCGGGTAAGCGATAGCGCCGATTAGAGGATGTGATGCTGTACAGCTCGCCTGCGGAACGCGAGATCCAGAGTGCGTGTTTGGTAGAAGGGCGCTCTAGGATATCCTGCGGGGCAGAGCGGGATGCCGAAGTGCCAGGCGTACGCTGTGCTTGTGCGCCCATGGGAACAGATGATGATGATTGCCCGACTTGTACGCGTGGACTGAACTGCGGTTGTCGATCTGGCGGTGCGGGATTGGGAGGATGTGTCCATGAGCGGGATGCACTAGCTTGATTCGAGCGTGGCGAAATATTGGATAGGTGGACTTGCGTGGGTATACTATGAGATGGGCCGGGGTGGGACTGAGAAGGTGCAGTTGTAGCTGGCATCGGCGAAGAGCTTGCTCTCGAAGACCTAATCCTCGCAGGCAATGCCTCCGTCCGGGCCTCATCCCTGGATCTCCCCCGGCGTTGCGAGTAAATTCTCCGGGGAAAACTGATCCTAGGGAGAGAAGTCAAATCGCGCATCGTTGTGAACATCCTCGTCGTTGTCGGCGTTGATACGGCAACCTCAAAGGGTCTTGGAAGGGTGTCCTGAGCGTTCAGGAGTTCCCGCCGGCGGCGGTGACAGACCACGATGGCGTAGATGGCCATCACCACAATTCCCGTCCCACCTACTGAAACGCAAACAGCGACGATGACCGTGTCGTTGTTGCTGGTATTGACGCCCCTAGCCCATTGAATATGAAGCTGATCAGGGAAGGTGCGAAGGAATCCGAATGCTGTTGGACGCGGAGATTCGTGTGAACGGAAAGACAGTTGCGCTGGTCGACATTTTGAAGATGTATCAGATGAGTCCACGAACGACGTATCTTGGGTGGCAGCCATATCGACGATAGAACTCGCCTTGGCGAACATGCCATTCCTGGTTAGATGGGAAGAGGACGGCGAAGTGGCTAAGAACAGGACGGGTACATTGAATAAGCCGAATGACTCACGTATCAATAACGAGGACTACCGGCATGCCAATATTCACGTGCCCAAAGAGGTAAGGCACGCCCGATAGTTCAACATCAGAACATCAAATCACATTGCCATTAATCAATAAGAAGACATACCGACAACTTGTCCCAAAAGCTTTCCGTTGTTCGCGTGCGAGAGACAAATATGCGTTCCGGATGGCCCAGGGTAACTAAGTACACTGCCAGATTTGAGAGCCACGAAGCTGATCGAGTACGGCGGTTTTCCTCCTGAAAAAGATATTTTCCAGGAACCGCAAAGCATGAGGGGCCCATGAACAGCAGATGATGGTATCTGAGGGTGGGCTGTTTCGGTCACAACGGGTGAATCATACTTAGTCAGGCAATCCATTGAGTTTGCTGTGAAATGAGCAGGAAGGAAAGTCAGATGAATGGTGAAGGATGAGTAGACTTACGGGCCGCTGGGTACATCGTTGGGGGAGTGCCCGGGAATGTATCGAAGGAGTCCAAAAGTGTTACAAGAATTCGCGTACCTAGATCCATTTCTGAGCACGTTACTGTCATGAAGGATGAGCACGATCGCACCTGCAGGATATTGTATGGCCCACTGCGAAGACGATTGTCTATGACCAACAAGGAACGTCGTGACCTTTCCTTCTGGCTCCATAATGAGGACACGATGAGATATATCCCCTTCTAAAGGGTGATTTATCTTCATCTCGGAGGACAGCGAAATGTCCAGTATCTCGCATTCCATCAGCTGATTCGGTCCAGACGTCTACATGGTCGGGTCCACTTTGCATCAACCACAGGTCGTCGAAATACGAGGGCTGAAGGAACGTACCTTATTTCTGTTGTAAGACCCCTCAGCCCTTGAAAGAACATTGTCGTCGAGGGCACGACAGTGGTGAAAGGATAACCACAAAATCAAAAATGTCACCAGGAATGGTCGAAGCCCCAGGACCATGACCTTTGATGTCACCGAGTAGCCAGGATAGAAGACGTTGGGGAAGCGAGAATGAAGTAATAAGCGCGGGAGAGGGGCTAAGGAAGGAGTAATGTCGGGGAGAGAGTCGCCGAACCAGGCTCATAAGCGTGAAGCGGCGCCGGGGACCTGCGCACCAAAATCCCCCGAGAAAAAGTCGGACGGAGGAGACCCGGAGCCGATCAGCCGGGACGAAGTAGGTGCGAATGGAGGATATTGTGGGTGAGCTGCACAGCTAATCTCGGAGTCTCCAAAGAAGCCATCTCTAAAATCACTGTCAATAGGTGAGTCGCAAAGACCACGTACTAATCACGTTTCCCACCGGTTTAGTGAGCGAGAGAAATCCTTACTGGTTGCGGCCTTAAAGTGCTGAAGGCAAAGGGGGGACTTGGAGAAGACAAATGCAAACAGCAAACGCCTTCAAGGGAAAGAACATGAGCCTAGATTGTTTCTCTGCCTCGGGCCATCGTGGACAGGTGGAGGAATGTTTGGTCTGAGAAGAGATCTAGATTCCTGATAACGGCGATAAAACCTTGCCTGGCAGGCGTCCACTCTGAGCAGGTATGATGGCCGGGTTGCTAATTCGGCCTTGCGCGCATCACCCTTCAGGGTCTACACCACATGGCTTGCATGGGCCCTTTTCCCTGGGATCACGGCGGAATCAGTTCCGCGGTTTTGACTGGACTCGTCCCAAGCGCAGCTGCAGAGTCGTCGGACCATCCACCCGAGTCAACACTGCCATTCGTAATGCTCCCAGAGATATGCTCTTCGCTCGAAGGGCCCTTCCAGCAAGGCATTCGTATAGTCAACCGACAGCAGCGACGCGCACTGGCGATTATGAGTCACTGGTATCTAGCTCCCTGTCTAATGCGAACATAGTGACCGTCCAGTGCCGGGGCCCGAGGCGAGTCCCTTCGCTCATGCTTTTTACGCGTAATTGTACACAGGGCTCTTGTCCCTTGCCTCGGTTGGTCAGAAGCTCGCAAAGCTCCGGACTCCAGTACACCGGGTAAGGCACCATGTCTGATCTCATGTTCACGCACTGCGCAGCATCGCAAAATCACTCCGTCGTCATTTCGCGCAGCTCGGGGGCGCAACCGTAGTCTGATCTGGAGGTACAGCCACTGATGCTTACTGTAAGCAGCTAGTCTTCGTATAGAGTTTGTTCCGGCATCGATATGTACTGAGTGTTTTACAGGAACTTCTTTCACCCCAGTTGAGCGGTTTCACCGAGGGGTTAATTCCATGCCAGTGTCATTAAATCTGGTATGCTATTTGGCCTTGGCGTGGCCCCCACCCTCCAGTGCAGTGCTTTAGAGCCTCGTCCCGATGGGCATCTTGAGCGGGCCATTCCGCCATAAATTGCTTCTATACTCATCCTTGCGCCTCTGAACGCTATCTGAATTCAAAGAGGCCACCATCGCCTTTGTGGGTTGCCTGCATGGCCATTTCACTCAGCCCGGAATGCCGTCCACGATGGAGCGCTTTTCCTGGAACGTGATTCACTGACAATTTGCTCACGGGGAGGTTTAACTGACCAATTTCACTGGGAAACGTCCCGAATTACCTTCTTATCTTACCCATTTCAGAACATCGGCCGACCTCGATGAGGCGCTCGCATTCGAAAATAGTGCATTGAAAGTTTGCTAGTGCATTGGAACTTCGGCTGGGAGGGCATCCCTGTCGAGCTTCGTCCTTGGCTAGTCTTTTCTCGCTCCCTCCATACTCGGTCCAGGTGCTAATTGGCCGCCAATGACCAATGATTGGCGAGTATCTGATCTCTCTCGGCGTTTCGTTCATCCCACACACTCCTCAAATATTCAAGTAGCAGCTGCTGATGTTCCAGATCATTGTAAATACCTGCAGTATACTGGTGCTTCTATCGACTGATGTGGCAGTACAGAAGTAGGGGCTAAAACCAGCGGCCAGGGCAGAGCCATGTGCCAGGAGCGAGCTGGCTGGTACCACACATCTTCGTTTTTCCAACGTCTCCGAACTGTCATCAGAACTTTATCTTCTTGGCCGAGTGATGTGTTCGACCTTTCAGAGTCGAACCTGTTATTCTTAGTCCATGTTCAAATCAGCCCACTGACTTTCTGGAAATGAATAAACAGTGGGATTAATGCTAATCAGCAGTAGCTTCATTTCAAATCACATCCTAGAAATAACAGGGTAGCAGAAGATATACTTATCAGCAATATTTTGCTACACATTCAAACCAGATCACTTATGTACTTTCTGGAAAGGAACAAATGGCAGGATGGATATACAGTTGAAATGCTCATAATGCATAATGTTGGGACCCACCGGACTCTTACATATGTTTTATTATGGATATGCATGACGAGGAAGTGTGACGAACTGTGACATAAGCATCACAGAGCATTGATTACTGGCCCGACTCCTATGATGATGATGCATGATGTACAAAGTGCTGATCTAATGTCATCTGCTTCATGCCTGCAATCTCCTGTCCCCGTAATCATGCACAAAAATGACACAGTTGCTTTGACAACACCAAATCTTCACCCTCACCATACTCCAATACTGCCATCTCGAGCTCTTTGCACAAGTCCATTGCCCAAACCCTTGAAATACAAATACACTGTGCCAGTGGGGATTCTTGCGAGATTGTTGTGTCAATGGTGACTTGGCAGAGGTGACAGGCACATCTTCGGTGTGCTTTGACCGTTTTGGGGCCCAGGATAGGTGATTAGTGGACTTATTGTGGGGCTTCTGTTTTGTGCCAAGCATTGTGCTGTAACTAACCAGGATTGGAAGTTTGCCAAGGTAAAAATTTCAAGTCTCATGCTCTCGGGGGCAATTCCGACTCACTCCCATAGGCTCTTTGAGTTCCATCATAGTGCATATCCCATGTGTAATATTTATGTATTATTCAATATGCAAAATCTCCTTCAGTTTGGTGGGCCCAACTCAGGATCACCAGAAAATCAATGCATTATGATGGATATGCATCATGAGCATATGCACTATGAGCATTTCAACTGTAAATCAATAGCATTCTTATTTCAAATTACTTACTTCCTTAAAATGACATTGAGCAGACATGCTCAATAGCATCAGGAAAATGTCACCTGACTTTGCCTTACTTTGGTGGCCTGTGGTGTCTTGGACAGGCATGTGATGCCTATTTAAGACACCACAGGCTGCCAAAGTCAGGCAAAGTCA
>JBBPMH010000953.1:0-13504 GCA_038090235.1 Pulveroboletus ravenelii
CTAATTTGATGTTTTCCCTGCCTGGATGAATCTCTTTGATATCCCTGGCCACAGTGGACTTCCTCAGACCAGTTTGGGAGGATATTTTTCTACCAGACAGGCCAGATTCAAAGAGAAAGAGGATATGGACTCTAGCAGAGATAGAAATGGGCTTTATGGTGAAGTAGGGTTGGCTGGGTGGTAGTTCTGCTCTTTATAGTGTCCAGGGTTATGTAAGTTACATAATGAGACAGGGTTGAAGCATAGCATCCATCAAAACATTATGTTATTTACCAAAAGATGACTGATAACATCATGCTCAAATAAGTGTCCCAATGACATGTCATTTTGAAATTGTTATATCTCAGTGCCATGGTAACCAAATTACATGAATAAGGGCTCATCTTCAGGGTCAGAGTAAGGACTATTGATGACCCTGCAGGGGTCAGAGCTGATACATTTTGGTTCTTCTGCAAATGTCAAGTCTTTTCAAAATGGCCCAACATTGGGACACTGTTACGCTTGATCCTGAAGGGTCAAAGCACGGACTCAGCTTAAGGATCGAGGACAAGGAACGTTGTTAGCAAACAGCTGAAATGGGACGAGGAGGAGGGATGTAGCCTGCAAATGGCAGGGTCAAGGGGTTTGTCTGACAACTAGTTGACAATAATCTAAGGTTGAGAATCCCATCTAGCAACTAGCTAACGAGGAGACGAAGGCAAGAGCAGAGCGCTCAGTCAAGTGCAGAGCGAGGGCACTCAGAGAAAGCAACTGGATTGCCGAGTAGGTCTAAGTTAGAGTACAGATAGACCTACAAGCAGGTTTATATAATGCCTAGGAGGAAAACATGATGGGACAAGGACAATTGTAAGTAAACACAGGTTACTAAGCGCATGAGTCAACAGATGAATGGCAAAAGAAACGGAGTGACTAATTGTGGAGCTATGAGCCCAATATGAGAGAATCGGATGAGGAGACTAATGTTCAGTGACAAATGAAGGCAACAAGGTGGAAACAAGTCAAGATAAAAGTGAAACATAACATTACCCCCCGTTTAAGGCGAGAAGACACCGTCGACTTCCTAAAATTCCTGATAGTTATAGCTGGGGGAGCCAGTCATATTGCTGTAAGCCTCAGCTAAGAAGGGGTCGTCATCAGGAGAGTTCATACGAGGGGGAGGGACAGGGAGGGGACTCCCAGAGCGCCTATGAGGGTGTGCACGAAAAGGTTGTTAGCGGCAAAGTCGGCAAGAGGGGGGTGATGGCGACGACGGAGAAGGGGGAAGTGTAGAACGACAAGAATGACCGGATGATGATGAGGAAGAGGTTCCCCCCGAAAGGTGGTGGGGGGGAGTGAATGGTGGACAGATCAACACACAATGGGGTTTGCTGGGGGACACCAGCATGGTGGTGCACCATAGCACATTGATATTGCACGTGTCTGGGAGCCCAGGTGTGGCAGGTGGGACACTCGTAGAGTTTGCAGTTAACTCATACGTGTCCAAGCTGGCAGCATTGGAAGCACGCCTTTCTGTAGAGTGGATGAGAGGATGGAAGGGGCCATGGGTGTTGTCCCTAATAGGAGAGTTCTTCGCTTTCTAAGACAGCTATTTCCTCAGGGTCGAGGGGAGAGGAGGAGGCCGAGGGGTTGTCGTCATGCCCAAGGTTGTTAAAATGGGTGGTGATGGAGTGGTGGTAGTGGGGTCAGTTATATTCAGCTTTGTCAGCTAGGTAGCGGTCAAGGTTGGCCATGTACTTTCCCAGTCTCATCTGATATCCGATCGACCCTAAGTGTCCGTGGAGGATGGTGCAAATTAAGCAAAGACAGTGTTTGGCTATGATCAGGTCCGAGTGGGAGTTGAGGGAGTTGATTAGGAGGTTGAGGTGGCAAACCTCTAGGAAGGCATTGATTAACGACGCTAAGGGGGAACCGGGTGTAGGGTCATTGTTCATTGGGAGGGCGAGACGGGGGTCGGCGACATGCATCATAAGGAGGCTGTGGTACTGTTCATCAGGGAGATCCTCATGTAGGCACTGGGCGTAGATGGGGACATCTGGGGGGCAGATTCTGTCGTTGTGGCTGTGGTGGAGAATTCGCCACTCACTGATGGTAGGGTGAGGGATGCCGGGACGAGCAGGGGAGTCAATTGGAGAAGACAACATTATGAAGGAGGGGGAGGTTGGTCCAGTTGTTGGAGAATCCTGTTGAATAGGATGAAGAGGAGCTGGAATGCTCTCTTGGGGTCCCTGAATGGGCGGAAGATCCGTACTAGCAGTTATTCTAGTTCTAGGAGAACTCTGAGCATTCCTGGAGTCAGGGGAGGGTATGCGGTGAGGGGAGCAAGAGGGGGCATCGGTGGTAGACATGTAGTTGATTGAATGGGAGATGGGATGGGGGAAGAACTTGGGGTGAAGGCATTTATATGCCTTCAGGACAAGTGGGGCTTTGCTCATTTCTGATTCCGAAACCCACGAGTCTTCTTCTGCTGAGTAACCCTTCCATTGGATGAGGTATTGCTGATGGGGCAGATTCCCACAATGATGTACAACCTTCTCAACTTTGTATTCTTCTTCTCCTTTTATTAGGTCAGGTAGTGGAGTGGGGATGTTATGCTTGATCCCGAAAGGTCAAGCGTGAACTCGGCTTGAGGAGCGAGGACAGGGAGAACTGTTAGCGAGCAGCTATAGTGAGATGGGAACAAGGGACATAGCCTGCAACTAGCAGGGTCAAGGATTCGTCCGGCGACTTGCCGACAAGGGTTCAAGGTCAAGGATCTCACCTAGCAACTAGCTAGTGAGGAGATGAGGACAAGAGCGGAGCGCTTAGTCAAGTGTTGAGCGAAGACACATAGAAAGGAAAGCAATGTAGATTGCCGAGTAGATCTAAGCTAGGGAAACAGCATACCTATGCAGCGGGTTTATATACACAGTGTAAATAAAGGAGGATAAACGTGGAACAACAAAGGATAAACAAGGCTTATGAATCAAATGAGTAAGATGACGAATGGCGAAAGGGGAGCAATGAGTAACAGAGAGACATGAGGCCGATCAGAGGAGGATCAGGCAAAGGGATCTAGAGTTCAAAGGCAAAGCAACAATGACAGAGAAAAGATGTGATGGATTGCGAAGGAATAACTGGGAAGGTGTGACAGAGTCACAAGGGATGCCTGTGGCAGTGTAGGCGTAATCTGTCGATAGGTTGCACTGGACAGAGGAGGTGCCAGATAGGCATAGACAGATGCCAGGTGTGTATGGACAAGTGCTAGGTAGGCATACTGGCCGGGTAAACATGGACAGATGCCAGGTGTCGGAGTAGACAGGTGTCGGGGTAGGCACAGACAGTTGCCAGATAGGTGTAGATCAGGGATTGAGAGTGGCTATGGTGGTTGTAGACGGTCCAGCAGTGCTAGGATAGCGGTTCTAGTGGTGGACTGGGGGAATGTCGAGGAAAAAGAATAGGGGTCCTGTACGTGTACAGTCAAATCGTAACAGGGGAAGTTCCATCTGTGTACATCGTTTTTGCGATAGGATAATAAGAGAGAAGCATGGAATATGGGGTGGATTTTCCATGTGGGAGGGAGTCGGAGTTCATAGGAGATTGGTGATAGGACTTTCATGATAACAAAGGGTCCTTCTCATTTTGGGGTGAATTTAGGGCTGGTGAGGGAACATTTTAAATTCTGGGCTTCTAGCCATACCTTATCTTCTCGTTTCCATGGGTTGAAACCTCGTGTGTTCCTGGATTTCATTACTTGGCAAGCTAGTTCATGTGCTGCCAAGGCTTCATTTCTCATATGTGATAAGACTTTGAGTTGTGATTCAACAGCAGAAAGGTTTGTTTCAGAAATGATCGTGGGGAGAGGTTTTGGCTTGTATCCCATCATGAGATAAAATGGCGATTGGCCAGTGACTGAGTGAGGGCAGTAGTTGTGAGCGAATTCCACCATTGGAATATGTTCGGCCCAACTAGTTGGGTTATCGTGGCAAAAGACCTGAAGGTATGTTTCGACTTCTTGGTTGACCCTTTCGGTTTCTCCATTGGTCTGGGGGTGGTAGGCAGTAGAGAGGGCAAGGGAGTATCTGAGGAGGGATGCTAGGGATTTGGTGAATTCGGAGGTGAACTGGGGGCCTCGGTCCAATATAATCTTGTCATAAAGACCAAATCTGGTATATACCTTATGAAAGAACAGGTGGGCAATTCCCTCGGTGGTGACAGTTTTCTTAGTTGGGCACAAAATCACCCCCTTAGTAAGCCCATGGTCGACCACGACCAAGAGACTATTGAAGTCCCTAGAAAGTGGGAGATCCGTGATTAGGTCGCAGGAGACCTGTTGAAAGGGGCGAGTGCAGGAGGACAGAATGGGGGTGAGGGGGGCAACAGTGGGGTGGGTATTGACCTTATGCTGCTGGCATAGCGTGCAGCCCTGGACATAATTACGAATGAAAGAGGTAAGGCCCAGCCACCAGTAGTCATGAGAGACAAGCTGACGGGTCTTCAGGAAGCCTGGGTGACTGGTGGAAGGGTGATCGTGACAACGGGAGACAATGTTGTAATGGAGGGATTCTGGCAGATAGACACATCCCTGGTAGGTAAGAATTCCGGTATCGAATTGCCAGTCAGAGAGACAAGAGTGGAATTGGGAGGGGATGGCACCTTCAAGCACATGGAGAGCGTTGAGAATGAGAGGATCGGTGGTGGAGGAATGCACTACTTTGTTTGAGAGGTCAGCATCAATCAGATGGATAAAGAAGTCGGCGGGGAGTAGGGTAACATCAACATTGTCATTGTCATCACCAAGAACGTGGTCGGGGCGGCGAGAGAGAGCATCGGGAGCAGCGAGGGAGGAACCCGGAACATGGGTGAACTTAAGGTCAAAGTCGGCGAGATCAAGTAACCAATGAGCTTGGTGGCGGTTGAGTTTATGTGGTGCACAGAAGTAGGTCAAGTTCTTATGGTCAGTGAGGACGTTGATAGGAAAGGTGGAACCGTGGAGGTGGTGGCGCCAGGTTTTGAGAGCTCGGATAACCGCAAGTAATTCATGGTCATAGATGTCATAGTTTCGCTCTGCGGGGGAGAGGGATTGTGACAAGTATGCACAAGGTTTCAAGTCACCATTACTATCCGGTTGAAGAAGGATACTGCTGGTTGCCCACTTGGAAGTGTCGGTGGAAACGGCAAAGGGTTTGGTGGGGTCTGGCAGTTGAAGAATGGGTTTAGCGAGGAAGGTGGCCTTGAGAGTGCCAAAGGCAGTTTCACAATCAGTCAACCAAACCCAAGGGTGATCTTTCTTCATGAGGTCGAGAAGAGGCCGGGTGACGGTGGAGTAGTCAGGAATGAATCGCTGGTAGAAGTTGGCAAAGCCAAGGAAGGAGCGGACATCTTTTACTTTGGTGGGGGTTGGCCATTCTGTGATACCAGCTAGCTTTATAGGATCCATGGCCAGTTCACTGGGTTTGACTACCATGCCGAGGTATTCCACTTGGTCCGTAGTGAATTCGCATTTTTCAAGCTTGAGATGGAGATCAAGTTCTTCCATGTGTTTGAGAACTTGCCAAGTTCGTTCGATGTAGGTTTTCTCATCTGGGGAGAAGATAAGGAGGTCGTCCATATAGATGACAAGCCATCCTTCGGTGATAAGGTCATGGAACGAATCATTCATGAATTGTTAAAAGGTGGCAGGAGAGTTGGTGAGACCGAAGAACATTACAGTTGGTTCAAAGAGTCCTTTATGTGTGACGAAGGCTGCTTTCCAGCAGTCGGACTTTTTGATGTGAACATTGTTGTAGCCCCATCGAACATCAAACTTGGTAAATACGTTGGCCCCTTGCAGGTGATCTACCAGATTGGAGATGAGGGGAAGGGGGTAAGTATCACAGATGGTGTGTTGGTTCAAGTATCGGTAGTCTTGGCAGGGGCGGAGTTTCCCATCTTTCTTTTTAACAAAGAAGAAAGGGGAGGATTGGGGGGATTTTGACAGGTGGATTTTTCCGGAACGAAGGTTTTCCTCTAGGAAATTCTCCATGGCCTTCTTTTCCTCTTTGGTGAGGGAGTAGAGTTTGGCAGGTTTTGGTTTAAAGGTGTCATCTAACTCAATGGGGTGGTTGTAGGATCAGAATTGAGGGAGATGGTTGGCAGACTCTTTGGCAAATACCGATGTGAAGTTAGCAAATTCTGGGGGAAGGACTGTGTTTTTCTTTTTAGGGAGTGCATGGATGGCGAGATCAGTCGCTATGGTGAGTTTCCTGATCATCTCCGACTCTTCCCAGTTTTTCCATTCGGAATAAGTGGGGAACCTTCCCCCTTTATTGTAATTGAGGTAAATGTAAAGGTCTTCATCCCATTTCTCGTCGGTGTCGATGTGGCGAATTTGATGAGAGTTGGGACGAGGTGTGTTTTGGGCTGCATATTCCATTAGCCATTTGTCTAGTGCTGGGTTATTTGGTTCTTGGGGGGAACCTCGTGATCCATTCTCAGGTAAGGATTCAGAGATGGGGAGGGTCAAGGTGCATGTTGGCCAATCAATGGTGGGATTGGCCATTTTTAGCCAAGTCATTCCTAGTATGACCGGGGTTTCTCCAAGGTGCATTACACTGAACTCTTCAGAGTAATGGAGGTCAGCTAAGTGGAAGTCTATGGTGACGGTGAACTTTATTTCTCTGCAGTGATTAGGGGTCGAGTTGGCATTTCATACTGGGATAGGTTGGGGAAGTCAGGTCATGGGGAGTCGGTGTTTCTTTGCGAATTCCCAGTCGATGCAGGAGCAACTTGCTCCCAAGTCAAGGATGGCATGAGTTCTAACATCTTTTGTTTTAGGTGCAAGGGTGATAGGGAGGACAATCGCTTTTGATTTCCTTGCTACTAATACATGAGAGTTAGGAGAAGTTTGCATTAGGGGAACTTCTCCTTTTAAAAAGACAAGTCCCATTTTCCAAACGTTACTCTTTTCATGTTTTCCCCTTTCTCCTCTTCTTTGTCTTCGATTTCTTGGAGTTTAGGGAAGTTGTTGGTTTTCACCCTTTTTACTTGCCAGGGTTGGGGGGTGTTTTTGTTGCCAGAGAATGTTGGGCATTTGTTGGACATATATCCTGGTTAGTGGCAGCGGAAGCAGAGTTTCTTTTCGAAGCATCGTTTCCTTTCGGTGGGGGTTAACTTGCCTACTCGGATAATGTCTACATCCATGGCATTGGGGTCTCAGGTGGCGGCGGTCATCTTTCCCTGAGCTTGAGAGAAATAGGTAAATTTGGTTCAGCTTCCATAGTTAAAAGCTTCGGCCCGTTCCCAGTGGGTGACAAAGTGTACTGCTTTGGTATACCAGGATTCTATCTTTTCTGGGATGAAGTCCATAGCGAAGATTCATTGCCTAACTGTTTCTGGGAGTCCTTCTGCAAAGAAGGAGATGAGGATGTCTTCTTCAGTTACTCCACTAATGGCTACTTGATTTTTGAATTCGGTGATGTAGGCATTGAGATCTTCGGTTTTCCGCACCCTAGTGCACGCCATCCAGTGGATGGCTTGGGCTTTAGTGTCTTCGTGTTCAAACGTGGCTTTGAATTTGACTATAAATTCAACCCAGGTTCCAAACTTTCCATTAGCTAGGACTTTGGTTCGGAAGGTGTTTGCCCAGGTCGAAGCTGATCCTTTAGTCATAAAGGAGAGAGCAAAAGCAATTTGCTTGTCATCATTGTTATAGATCTCCTTATTGATCATTAGGTAGATATCGATGGAATTAAGCCATGGTATTGCTTTGACGTAGGTTCTATCGAAGTCTTCGGGCCTAGAGAGGCATAGTTCGGTAGGTTTGTTTGACATGGGGGATGGGGGACAGGAGAATAGGGGTTGTCACGACCCTACTTTAGCCCACTTTATCACTTCACATTTCACATCTTTCACAATCTCATTTCCATTTCCCTTTCACTCTTTCATGCACTTCACATAGTCACTATCTCATTTCTCCTTTCTTTCACATACTCACCTTATCAGGGTATAGGGTAGGATACGAGTATATAAAGCCCTTGTATTGTACTAGATACAGCACGCTTGAATTCTCATCCTTTTTCCTTTCTCTCTTTCTTGAGCTCTTCGCTTAAGTTAGAGTCTTGATATAATTCAAGTGTACTTTTGTCGCTGGACACACTTTGTGTTCCCCGACCTCTATCCTCTTTCTATATTCCACTTGCCTAGTCAGTTGAGCCTTTTGCTCCCGCTAGTTTCTCTCAAACAGTTTAGCTCACTGATTACGAGCTTCCCGGACCTCAGGGAATAGAGGACATCTCGGAAAGTACTTGCACCACTAGACGGCCAACTGCAAACACGGTTATCAGTTGCATATACGGTCGTCCGCTGTCTAAATAAGGATAACGTTGCTGCCGGCAGACTAGTGCACTACTGCCACGGTTCACATGACCACTGGTTATTGTCATGTCGTAGTACTGCACATTAAGCGGTAGTTCGTCACCGGGTTAATCCCGTCTACCCCTCAATCGGTAAGAAGAAAACTGCCGACGAAGAAGGAAAATCTGGAAAGATCTCCTAAACCCTTTTCCCGCCTTCGGTCCCGCCCACTAGGAAGTTCTTTGGAAGGACCTAGCAGCGAGCAGACTCCACGAATATCCTTAGGATCTCCTCTAGAGATGTCAAAGAAAGAAGCCTCTATCATCGTTAAAGAACCCGTTCCCACTCGCTCTCGATCCCCTCTTCTTTACGAAGATGAAAGTCTCCCCTTCGAAGTCCGCTATGAGAACTGGCAAGAAAAGTACTTTGAAAATCCCATCATACACTCGTGCGCAAGGGCGCCGAAACCACCTGCCACCCCCGAATCCCCAGCTGAAGGTCTCTATAATTCGCCACGCCGTGCTCGTCAGGAGAGCCCAGGGGCCAAACCCCCATCAATGCCGAAGGTTTATCTCCCATGACCAAAGAAGGCAAGGCAGTCCAAGACTTTTCTGTGAAAACCCCTCGGCGACCCCTATGATTCTGGAGACGATAGCCCAGACGGTGGAGATAGTCCCTATCCCGGAAGGCCTGTGTTACCACCTCAGGAACCGATGCATCCTGCGGGCCCCATTCTCGGAAAGTCATACGCACCAAAGCCCTTCGTCTTCAAGGGCGACAAGGCTAAATTCAAAGCCTGGACTACCGCCCTTCGGAACTACTTCCTTGGGTTCCATGAGGCACCTACAGACGACCAGCGCCAGATCATTGCACTCGGCTTCATGGGAGGCGAAGAAGCAAACCCGGCAAGATGCTTCGCTGACCTCTACTTTGAAACAAAGTTGGGAATGGAGACATGGGCAGAATTCTACCATGGATTAGAGAGCCAATTCATGCCTGTCACGGCAAGGAAAGATGCCTATGAAAAACTCATGACCTTGAAACAAGGAAGTGGCACAATAGAAGACTTCTTCGTGCAAATGAACCAGCTAATGGCCAAAGCTGGATTAGGTCATAATAGGGAGTTTGATGAAACATTGGTCCGTGTCTGCCAACAAGGTGTAAAAGAAGAAGTAATCGCCTTTGCTGAGCAAGGATATCCGGATCTCGCTTTATCCACATCCATCACTAAATGGGAGCGATATCTCATTAAGGCAGAAGCAGCTCTGGCAGCTCGACATGCATGAAAGGCATTGCACAGAACACCTGTCAGGCAGCCGTTTTGTATCCCATTCTGTCCGGCTCAACAAGCCACTCCTGCTGCTCCCCAGATTGCCCCGCCTCAGACGGGTTTCCAAAGTGTCCAACCTGCACCTGAGAAGCACATTGGAATGTTTGGCCGACGAGGAATACCCATGGATATTGACAAGGCCCATGCAGAAGGAAAATGCTTCCGGTGTGGAAAACTGTGGCCGTGCCCGGAACACGCTCGCCCCCCTCGACCAAGAATGCGCTATATCGAGTTCAAAGGGGCCAAGATCTTTTACCAGTCGGCTGAGGAGCTGGCTGAGGCTATGAAAGTGGTGGAGAAAGATGAGAAGGGTTTTGGGGATGACAAGTAGATAATGGCCGTTCTATCTCGTCGACACATAGTTCATGTGCTTCTGTTACTTCGACCGGTTCGAATAAATTCTCTGTTTTGACCGTTGAAGAAGCAAGTGAACCAAAGGCCCCAATAAAAATTCTCTCTAAACCAACCATTTTGCCAGTAAAAAGGGACAATGTTACTATTCCCTTGCCTCAACAAGGATCAGAAGGAGCAGCAGGATATGACCTCTTTGCTGCTGAGACTCTAACAATACCCGCTCGTGGGCAATCTCTTGTGTCAACCAAATTGCGTATGGCAATTCCTCTGGGACATTATGAACGAATTGCACCTCGTTCTGGCCTAGCCGTAAAAGCTTCTTTGACCACCGGAGCTGGTGTCATCGATAGCGACTATCGGGGGGAGGTAAAGGTACTACTAGTTAACCAATCAGACACTCCTTTCCTTGTCAAAGTGCGAGAACGGATAGCACAGTTGATCCTCGAAAAAATTTCCACTCCCCCTGTAAAAGAGGTGGACAAGTTGGATACTACCCAAAGAGACCAAAAAGGTTTTGGCAGTACTGGAACCACCAAAATAAGAAGCCATAGACGTGGTCAATGGAAGAATGCGGTAGATCCTTGGTCTCTACAGTGGATCCAGGAACAGACCAAAGGAGATCAAAAAAGAGCTCTCCAACATATCCAGTCCTTTGTACATGAACAAAGACTACCAGAGGTGGATGAATCATTGGTAAGGGATCTGCAAACAATGACAGATGAAGAATCCCTATGGATTCTACGTGATTTCCAAAAGAAACCAAGATTCAAGAAAGCCTCAGAAAGGAGGCGGTCTCGGAACTCATTGGAAATTCTGATCCAACTCAAACAAGACTCGGGAGAAATCCTGGAAGGAAAGGCCCTAATCGACTCCGGATGTACCGGATCTTCCATCAACGAGGAATTTGTAAAAGAAAAGGGGATGGACACTCATCTGTTACCTCAGCCAGTTAAAGTCTACAATGCAGACGGGACCTTAAATGCTGGAGGAGAAATCACCAAGTTTGTGATAGTCGAGTTGCGCATCCTGGATCATTCAGAAAAAATCACACTCGCAGTAACGAACCTGGGACCCAATACTATCTTCCTCAGACATGACTGGCTGAAAATTCACAATCCTTCTATTGACTGGACAATGGGTTGATTGGAATTTCATTGTGAAGAAGATCATCTTCCAGCTCTAGGAGACTGTGAAGAAGAAGACGACGAGCAAGAGTACCGTTACTCGGAAGGAGACCGACTGTTCCAGTTAGACACTGACTCCTACTTGCGAAATATGTCCACAGAAATAGCTGCAAAGGAGTTTGTCAAGAAGGAAAAGAAAACTTTCGAACAAGCTGCTCTCTCATACATATATGATTTCGCAGACATCTTTGCAAAAGAGTCGTTTGACGAACTCCCTCCTCGACGACCATGGGATCACGCTATTGAACTCCTGCCAGGAGATCATATGGTGGATTGTAAAACATATTCTTTGGGATCAGGGGAACAACAAGAGCTGGATGCCTTTTTGGAAGAAAACTTGAAGTCAGGGAGAATAAAACCATCTAAGAGTCCTTTTGCTTCTGCCTTCTTCTTTATCAAGAAAAAGGACAGACATCTTAGACCCGTGCAGGATTACTGAAAACTCAATGCCATCACCATCCATAATCAATATCCACTCCCTCTCATCAATGAGCTCATCGACAAGTTAAAGAGCGCTAAGTATTACATGAAGTTCAACATACAGTGGGGATATAATAATGTCTGGATGAAAGAAGGCGACGAATGGAAAGCTGCCTTTCAGACAAACAGAGGTCTTTTCGAACCACTGGTCATGTTCTTTGGTTTAACCAACTCCCTGGCTACATTTCAAACAATGATGAATTCCTTGTTCAAAAAACTCATCGACCGAGGAGTTGTGGTCATCTACATCGACGACATCATGATCTTTACAAAAACACTCGAAGAACACTGACAAGTGGTATGGGAGGTACTGGCCATTCTCAGACAAGAACACCTATACCTATGCCACGACAAGTGTGACTTTGAAGTTCAGGAAACAGAGTTCCTGGGCCTAATCGTCTCACAAGACAGGGTGAAAATGGAAGCAAAGAAGGTTCAGGCAATCACGGATTGGCCAACCCCTAAAAACAGAAAAGAGTTAAGGGGTTTCCTGGGATTCCTTAATTTCTATCGAAGATTTGTCAAGAACTTCGCCCAGATAGCCTGACCTCTCAATGCTCTTACTTCAGACAAAAAGGACTTCATATGGACGGAAGATTGTCAACAAGCTATGGACCAACTGAAGACGACACTTACTTCAGCCCCAGCGCTGGCAATGCCAATTGATGATGTTCCCTTCCATGTCGAAACCGACAGATCAGGCATAGGAGTAGGTGCCATCCTCTCCCAACTTCAAAATGGGGTTTGGCATCCAGTCGCGTTCATCTCACGGTCCCTCAATGATGCAGAACACAACTACCATGCTGCAGATTTGGAAATGTTGGCAGTCATCTTCGCCATGGCCGAATGGCGGCATTATCTTATGGGGGCTCTACATCCATTCGAAATTCTGGTTGATCACAAAAACCTGGAATTTTTTCGGAAACCACAGAATCTATCTCGGCGTCAAGCTCGCTGGAATCAGATTCTCCAGGAATACAATTTTACTTTCCTACACCGCCTGGGGAGGACCAATCCTGCTGATCCTCTGTCCCGGAGGCCAGATTTTGAAAAGGGGGTGAATGCTGATAATAAGCAGCAAATCCTACTCCCAGATTGATACTTCAATGAGGAAAAAGAAATACGAGCCTTCTTCTTCTCTCCTCAATCGGAAGTCAGAGCCCTCCAAACCAACGTAAAAACTCAAATAGCTCAATATCAATCCAAGGTGGAGACAAGAGTCCAAGAAGGGTTGATGAAACAAGGGTCCAAATGGAGTTGAAAAGAAGGACTCATATGTTGGGAAGAGTTGTTATATGTTCCACCAATCAAAGAACTCAAAGAGCAGATTATCCAAGAAAACCATGATCACCCAATTGCTGGTCACCCAGGTATTCATCAAACAAAAGACTTAATCATGACAAAATACTACTGGCCGGGACTCTGGAAAGACGTGGAATGTTACATACAAGGGTGCAACAAATATCAGAAGGTCAAGAATCGGACAGCCCCAGCTCAAACCCCCTTACACCCTAACGAAATTCCAAATGCTCCTTGGGAAATAATATTGGTAGACATCATCGGTCCCTTACCAGAATCCAAAGGAAAAGACACAATCTTGACCGTGGTAGATCAATTTTCAAAGATGGTACACTTGTTTCCGATATCATCTTCCATTATGACCAAAGGGGTGGCAACGGTATTCAGAGATCACATCTTCAAACTACACGGAACTCCCAAGAAGGTCATATCGGACAGAGGGCCTCAGTTTGTCTCAAAATTCATAACAGACTTATACACCCTGTTGAAGATACAAGGAAATCCCTCTATGGCCTATCACTCACAAACCGACGGACAATCGGAACGA